>SNQJ01S0026034.1:22612-51870 GCA_010110895.2 Picea sitchensis
CTCGTGAAAATCTGTCTCTGTGTGTATTTTATGTGTGACTGATGATCTTTACGTTTACTGTCCATATGTTGTATATTGTTGATGACACATGAAGAAAGATTAATAATGTTTAAAAGGTATTAAATTTTTTAAGCTCACATACAACTGATTCACCCCCCCCTCTCAGTTGTTTTAGTATTTCCAACAGTTAGAACGTTTATCTTAAGAAAAGTCTCAATTCCTAATAACATGGGTAAACGAAGACGTCGGTCTCAAGTGCCATGTATATTTGTCGCATAGGGGTGTCGTACAGTCTAGTTTTGTCCCGATTCATCTTAAGGCTCCATGTGTCCTAGTCACACCTTTGAGTCATCCTTGACACGTCATATTTGTACGGAAAGATCGTTCGTAGTCAGATATTTTGCAAGGAGATATCAACGACAAGTGTTTAAAGAGAAACCCCAACCCCTGACCCACCAGCTAGATTAGTGAAATGATGGGATGCTTTTAGCACAAAATACGATTGTATTAGGTCATTTAATAGGCAATTCAATGCTTCACCCCGCATAATTTTCTACTCCATGCATTGATTGAACGATAGGAATTTGAAATCAATGATAGGCCACGTTATAGCTCGCGCCTGCATCGTCAACCTATGATCAAACTTAATTTTAAACGTAATGAGGATCTAGTGGCAGATTTTGTATAACCGCACTCATATCCTGAATTGAATGGTTGATGTGACAAGGTAATATCATCCATGTTTAATCACTAAAATGGCCTCAAACACTTTCATTCTACACACAATTTCAAATTCCAGAGCATCCGAAGAAGCAAAGAAAGCGTCTCGAGACTATGTTGATTCTCATATTATCAAAACCAGGTTAAACAAGAAACATAGGTATGTGTTAAAGTTTATCAATTTGGTGGTCGTGATTTGTTGTATATGCATCTGATTTATTGCACAACCTCTAACTATGTTCTAGCTGCAGGGAAAATGCCTCCAAGAAATCCAAAGACCATATGATCGCGTAGAACACCTAAGCTAAAGGAAGCGGAAACAGGTGAAGGTTCTTCTCTTGGTACTGGGAGGCAGTTGGAGTACACTCCCAGGGTGGAGCCGGTCATTAAAACCTCAACGAAGAAATATTTTATTCAACCTCCAATCTTCGGTGATACAGAAGAAAACACTGGATCCAAAGTAATTCTCCCATAGTAAGGATACCTATTCAACATAACTAGTCGGGAGGAGTACCTAGAGTGTATCCCACACAGTGACCTAGATGTAAGGGCTCTCAATGACCAGGTATTCCCAAATATTCAACGGTCATACTTACACATGGTAGCCTGTAAAATTCCATTTTCCCCATGCATTGAGGTTTTGAAGTGGTTAATCGATCATACAGACACGAATAATTCTTGATAAATGTTGAGAATGGTGGGTGTGTCGGAGTTTTCCTCCCGACAGATGTCCAAAAGTACTACAATCTCAGAGACCCAGAGGAGTGGCTGAACACAGAATTTGTGGTGAAGTTATACAAATTCCACGACACCAATCGGTTGATGGCCTCATGGTGGAAGGAGGACAAGAAGTTTACAAATCGGAGCAATGGTTGGTATGGGACAGTTAACTTGAGGGAGCCATACATCTACTTGATGGCTCTCATCTGTCGACTCTATGGAGAAAAGGACTGCTCCAAGTTTTTGAAATCATGGATGCCCCTGACATACACTGTGGCGATCTTTGGGAGTAGCTTCAATTGGGGAGAAATATTGTCCAAGAAATTGAGCATCTATGTACAGTAGGATCACCCAGTTTCCACATTGCCTCATACCTACTCGATGTTATATGTGCAAGAAATGTCTTCGCCGACATGAATTTAATTAGGCAGGTTGCAGAGTTGTCTTTCCATGTTTACTGCATCACATTATGGGATAACAGGTACAAAAAATCCTATGCCCTTATTTGTGATCAATTCATCACCCAATTTTATTTCATTTTATTTAAGAAGGAATGCCCAAGGATATCTGTGGCAGCCAAGAAAATGATATCAAAGGTAGGCCACAGGTATCTAGATGATCACACAACTTATATAAGGGTGTTCGGGGCCACCAGAGCACCACATTTTCTCCCTGCTCACGTCCCATACCGGCTCATTGTGAGAGAAATATGCTATCAGACTATCCTGCATGGCTATAACGCCACGCTAGTCAAGGACAAGAAACGAGATTTCATACCCTACGGCTTCCCTATGGGGTTTTATCTAGTGAAGGGCATTTATCAAGCCAAGAAATAAGGTTTGATTCATCTTGAATTTAGTTTCCCGAAAGGGTGGATCCGAAAGAATGATCCTAAGGGCCTAGTCCTCCAACATGCTTCACAAGTTTCGTCCTATTATCCATATGTGCATGAAAATTTTGAGGATGAGATCTTTACAGAATGTGATCAAGACTGGGAGGAGGTAGTACAGAGGAAATACAACCCAAGAATGACCAGGTTCAAGTCTATGAGCATGGATGAACAAGTGGATACAATAGAGAAGTCGGCTCAAGAGGCTCTCAGAATTAGGGAAGAAATCATAACAGCAGAGACTACAAAGGCACAAAGGAGAGGACTTTTCTTACTAGCAGGAGCATAGAGAATCATTGATAAGTTACAGAATGATCCTAATATCGTAGATATGATGAGGATCCTCATGGATGACCCAATCACAAACAGAGAAGATCCAAGTGTCTTGGAGCCAATACAACTCGAAGAAATCACCGGTCCAGAAAACCCTAGAGTTCCCCCACCACAGATCAGATCACCAAGGACAATTCCAACCTAGCGTGAGGTATCAAGGACACCAGGAGGGACAGGTGCACCAAATCCCTTGTTTGACTTAATAACCATCTATGATGATGAGGAGAGTTTGGAGGTTTCCCTGGTGACTCTAGTACCGATTACAAAGGAAAAAGAACCTGAGAAAGAATCTACCCCAAGTCTTGATGCTCCAATTAAAAACCTTTCCCAGAGCGACCTTGAGGTCAAAATTTTCTTAGACACTAAGTTTCTTGACTTACCAGGGACCTTAATAGAAATCTCGAGGGATGAGGTAGGATCGGGTGGTCAAAAAGAGGAAGTTCAACAACAAGAAATCGACACCTCGACAACCGATTACCAAGTAAGTACTAAACCTATCACTAGTTCTTCAATTTTGGATGATACATCATCAGTTGATGAACAACAAATGGAGGTCGAGCCATTGGAACATATGAAATAATTTCAGGAACCAATCCTAGAACATATACACATAGCTGGGAGCCTGGGGGATACTTTAACCTGGGGATAACAATAAATCCCCAAGTATGTTGATGAGGTATCTAACATACAAGCAGTCGCCTATGACAGGAAGAGATAATCCATCATGAAGAGGACCACTAAGAAGAGAAGGCTCACGCTGGATAACTCAATTCTCATCACTATGGAGGAGAAGCTTCTCAGCACTGAACATGCCAAGAAATTCGAGCTTATCGGCATAGGGATGGCTATCACGGATGCCACTTTGGATAGAGAAAGGAGGGATGAAAAGGAGATAGCCTCCGCACTAAATGAGTTGGAGCATATGCGTCATTTAGTGAAATACTATCAAGACTCAATGGAAGCCACAGTGTTCCTAAGGAGTGAGTTCCAGGACACTTATGAAAAATTCACAAGTGAACGACACCTTTTCACCACAGGCATAGCCGATTTCCAAGAGGATACCCTTATGTCTCTAGTGACCTACAAGGACGTGGATAGGTGGTATGAAAAATCTCATCAAGCAGTAGAAAGGATCGATTACATTAACATAGTACAAAAGGGTCGAGACACCGAAGAGCACAACATTTGGGTGCTAAGGGATAGCAGCATCGATCAGATCGGGAAAGCAGTCGAATACTGGGTAAATATGGACCAGGAACCTCAGCGGGAGATTCAGAAGAAGTGGGATGAGTGTGAAAATGGTTGGGAAAATATTAATCGAGAGATGAAAGGCATCAGCCTCCTAGAATTTGTCTCTCCCAAAGACTTTGACGACCTGCATGACATAGTCAAATGACATGCAGAACAAGACTTGGCATGGACAATAGAGATCGCAAAGGTGGCGAGGAGGGCGTCGGGTCAAGTACAACAATTCATGGATCATATGATTATGGCTTGAGTAGTTCTGTAGTGGTTGAGTATTAAAATAATCAAGTACAAAGAATGGGAAGTAGAAGTGAAAGAAATTATTTCAGCCCCGATGGACAGCACAGGTTCCCGTATGCCAACACATGTGAGGAACTCTTCGTCAAATGGTCGGAATATGATAAGATTCATCCACTTCATTAAAACCATTAGATGATTCTTAGATAACAGAGAGATTAAAGCGCCACGTGGTGATATTTTGTTTTACTTAACTTTCACCTGTAGTAGCTATTTTTAGTCAATGATTCATTATAAATAAGTGGATTGACCTTTTAGCGATGGTCGATGGTTTTGGGAAAGATCCTCATTTTTGGAATTGTAAAGAACTATTTATGAACTACCTTAATTGAGAAGTCATGTTTAGGACCTGAGAAAAAATATTGTTTTTAATCAAAGGCGTTATATGATTGGATTGAGGAAATACTTCCAACTTTATTTCAGTAATTGATGTTGTAACGAGTAAGAGTTTCTGCATCTATTGATAAGTTGTCTATCTTAATTTTTTTGCAGTTATTGTTCTTAATGATGAAAAGAAAATCGTTGTGTTAATGTGTGATTAATGATTAGAGCTAAGTGAACTATTTTTCTTGCCATCATCTTATTACATGTGTATTTTCTTTACGATAATTGTATCTCAACCAATAATTTAAATACCACCAAGTTAATGTATTAGTACTAGGCTTGTAACATGTGTGAATATCTTTGTCTACATGCTTGAGCATGAGGGTTATCCTTAGCTCAGACTTCTTTAGTAGTTAATACTCCCTTCCACTAGTTGGTTTATACCAGCACACATCATTTTATCATATTCTTTTAATAAAAGAAAAGACAAAAGAGAATGTTTAAACAGAAGAAGGAATTTCCATAGGAAAATATCTTGTCAAATAACACATAAATCCCATCGATTAATTGGTTATATCGAAAGATCTGGAGAACCATTCCACCATAAAACGATGCAGATTCTAATTGGGCCTCTGTGGCGGGTTTGGTTCATGTTGTTGATTTAAAGGGATTTAAGACTCCTCAACAGAATTGGCGCTAGAAAGAGGGCCTGACAAATGAATGGCTAACAATATTTCTCATGTAATATTGCACATAGACTACAAATTCAAAACAACCCACATGCATGGCTATTCATTCTCAATATAACCCACATACAAAGAGTACTCCTGAAACGAGTAACTCACTGCAGGACGAGGAAGAATGTCTATTCCTTAAATACCTTACGCTCTTCCTCATGAGGAGTTGAACCAGTTCAGAAGAATCACAAGAGCTTACGTCCGAAAAATTGGATCATTACCCTTAGCTATGTTACTTCCTCATAGAAAAAAAGTAAGAAGATCAGTGGTTGACACACCCGATCATGGTTTTTTTCATACCGTAGAAGACCTGATAGATTTCTCCCTCACCGATATCTAACAACCCCTTAACCTAATCCCCGAAACACTGGCTGGTAACTAATCTGAACCAGATGATTTTGAATATGAATAATAAGGGTTTAACTCGGATCACTTGGTTTAGGAATCAGACGACATGGAGGATAATAATGATAATAATGAAGAGAGAGGAAATCCACCTCCAAATAATCAACCCTAGTTGGCCAGTGATGTTCTAGCAATCCCAGGATGGGTAAATAACCTCCCTCAACATCCAGAAAAATTACTTCCCAAGTTTGACCCTGAAACCTCTGGATTGCCTGAAGACCATATTAAAAAATTCATAATAGTGATAATACTAATGAACGTATAGCATGAGGACGTAGTATGTATACTTTTTCGCTATACCTTTGAGAATTTAGCCTCGACTTGGTATTTAAACTTGCCTGTAGGGTCCATAACTAGTTGGATGAAGTTTCAAAAGCATTTTGTGGACAAATTCGCAGAAGAAACCACCATAGGAGCTTTGATGGTTGAACTCTTTACCACTACCATGAGTTCAAAATATAAGGTTAAAGACTTCAATCAACGTTTTACCACTATCTTGAATAAATTTCATCCTGAAGCTAAACCTACTCAGGAGTTGCAAATTGAAGTATATGCCAATGCCCTCCCTACTTCTATTTCTATGTTTGTGAAAAGAGTTGCCAAACATACCTTAGCTGAAAATTTTGAAGAATCCAAAATGATTGAATTCCAAATGAAAGAATGCAAAGAGGGCCAGGTCTCACTAGTTAAGAAAGAAGTGCATCCTCTGCCCAAGAGAGGATTGTTGCTGACTGGGACTCCAGGAAAACAAGAAAAACAAGGCCCCGAAAAGGGAAGCGGAGACATATAATACCTCCAATGGATGTTAAAGAAAATCTTGAATGAAATAGTTGACATGAAGAGAAGTGTCAGGGAAGGAAACCAAATTCAAAGGCCTTATAAACCGTTTTTCAAGAGAAACCCACCTTTCAAGCGATTGAACCTCCCCCAGCCAACTTAAACATCGATCTGGGTAATGTAGCCTCTGACTCTTTCTATATGTATCATCAAGAGAGACATTCTAAAAGAGACTATCCCAAATGGGTGCATGCTATGAATTTAATGGCCAATCGGTTCCTAGATGAATTTTCCCTTACCTAAAAATCAAGCAACTTAGCGGTAAATATCGTCGATCAGGAGGAAGTTGAGTTGTTGGAAGAAGAAACCATGTTGTTGTGGGATCCTGACTTTCCGATGCCTTCCTATGATATATTTGAAGTTCAAGAACCACCCACTGAGGTTTTGGCTATGTAAACATGAAGTAAGGGTCAGTCATTCTCAAATGACCTTACCATTGTCCAAACTTCGAGGGGAAAACAAATAGTCGATCACTCGAAATCACCTTTTGTCTCCCAAAAAAATCCTATAAATATCCATACATGGGAGTCACCTAAGCTAGACTACAACATAGTTGAATACTTAAAAAGATTGAAGGCCAATGTGTCAGTCATGGACATGTGTATAATTCCACAACAAAAAGACTTTCTGCCACAAGCCTTGAAGTAAATAGAAACCCCTATAACAAGCATTGACCAAGGGGAAGTCCCAGCTCCCATGGACCTAAAAAATAAACCAAATGTGAATGCTTGCTCTGTAGATAAAAAAGGAAAGCCTTTTGTCCCACCATTCCTTTTATGGTTTGATGTCTTCAACAGAAACCTCCATAATTGTTTAGTCGACTCAGGGGCATCCTCCAATGTCATGTCATTATCTATCTGCAAGAAATTAAATGCGGTTCCACTCAAAAGCAATAAACACGTTATACAACTAGACAAAACTCAGGTAAAATTTATTGGAGAACTCAAGGATCTCATGATCAGAATGGCTACACACCCAAAATTTGTTGAATTAATTGACATCATTGTAGTGGATATGTCAGAAGCTTACGGACTGCTACTTAGTCGAGATTGGTCTGAGAAATTGAATGGATACTTCAGCACGGGCTAGGCTCACCTATGGTTTCCATTAAATGGACATGCCAACATGATCAGAATCGATAAGGAAAGGTATCACAAACATACTGTCATCGATTTAGAAGCTTTCAATGAACCCTCGTCGATAGATTTCCCCGTGCTAGGCAACTACTCCTGAGATTCTGATTTTGGAAATTTCTTCCCACTCTCATCTGATGTACCTCTAACTCAAAACTATGAGATGGATTTTCAAGTAAATCTTCTGGTAGAGGTAGAAGAAAACCTTTTCTATAAAGAACCTCTGTGGAAAACCACAGACAAAGTAGGTGGAGGGGAGGAAGTAACCAGGAATGAAGAAGCTGAGGTTTTGCACTCACAAGTTTGGACCATGTACTTCGATGGGTCTAAATCACAAGAAGGTTCGGGAGCAGGATGTATCCTCATTGACCCAAAGAGGAAACGAAATTTCATGTCCTGCAGACTAGAATTTGAATGAACTAATAATACTGTCGAGTATGAAGTTTTAGTGCAAGGACTAAAGAAGGTCATAGACTTAAATGTTAAATAACTAAAGGTTTTTGGGGACTCTGAAATTATTGTTAGGAAAGTAAAGAATATTATACATTGCAACTCTCCCCACCTGAGGAATTATCAATAGGAAGTGCACATGCTAATAGAACATTTTGAGGCCTTCAATGTTACAGCGATGCCCAGGACAAAGAATACTCTTGTTGATTCCCTATCCATTTCTTCCTCGAGGATATCCTCTTTAGAAGACTATGAAGCTTCCAGTTTCACTGTGGAACTACTCTACAAACCATCAGTGCCCGACAATATTTATAATTGGAAGGTATTTGAAGGAGATGAACAGATTATAGACTTCCTAACCAATAAGGAAAATTTTAAAGACGTGGCTATTGATGATGAAGTATTTCAAGAGAAACTAGTAAAAATTGATTCCCATGAACAAAGAGGTGAAACATATCACTCTAGTAACAAACCAAAGTTTCACACGATACCGAAAGGGGTATCCATTTTGGAGAACCTCTTTGACTTAAGGGAAAGATTTAAGGGGTCGACAAACACAAAGACAGGGAGATCGTGTCCCATCTACAAGACTATCAATCTAGGAACCCCAGAAAACCATAAGAATATAAATCTAGGCAAGACAGTGTCTAAAGAAGAAAGGAAATCCTATCTCAAACTTTTCATATCAAGATGTTTTTGCGTGGTCCTACCAAGATCTGAAAAATTATGACACTCGCATTATTCAACACACAATCCCGTTAAAATATGGAGTAAAACCCTTCCAACAGAAGCTCTGGAAGTACCACCCATCTCTGGAACCCCTCGTGTATCAAGAGTTAAAGAAATTACTAGATGCTAAAATTATCTTTTAGGTTAGACACTCTTCCTGGGTAGAAAATTTGGTTCCTGTCAGGAAAAAGTCTAGGGAGATCCGCCTGTGTGTAGATTTTAGAAATCTCAATAGAGCATCAGAAAATGATAACTACCCAGTCCCACCAATGGAATAGCTCTTGCAGACCGTGTCTAGTTCTAAAATTTTCTCCCTTTTAGAAGGGTTTTCATGTTACAACCAGGTTCTAGTTTCAGAGGAAGACCGATTGAAAACTACCTTTCAAACCAAATGGGGAACTTTTGCTTATAAACGCATGCCCTTTGGGTGAATTAATGTAGGGGCAACCTTCCAAAGGGCCATGGATATAGATTTTCATGGATTGATCAACAAGTGTGTGGTATTCTATTTGAACGACGTGAATGTGTATTCATAGAACATAGAAGATCACATCCAACATCTAACCCAGATTTTCGAAAGGTATAGGAAATATGGTATATCTTTAAACCCTAAGAAAACTATCTTTGGTGTCGAAGAAGGGAAATTACTAGGTCATATTATATCTCAAGCAAGAATTCTCATAGACACAGAATGAATTAAGGAAATAACTCAGCTTCACTTACCCGACAACCAAAAGGCTATGCAATCTTTCTTTGGGAAAATCAATTTTGTGAGGAAGTTCACCCCCGATTTCGCTGAAACTATCAAACCCTTACAAAAAATGATTCTCAAAGATGTTGATTTTAAGTGGGATGATGAGTGAAAATATGCTTTCAACAATATCAAGACTTCAATATCTCAAGCTCTGGTGTTGCGAAGTCCCAACTTTAGCAAAGATTGTTTCCTCTATACTTTTGGCTCTGACCAATCTTTAGCTGCAGTATTGACTCAGAAGGATGATGACTACAATGAGGCATCGGTATCATTTATGAGAACTAATCTCCAAGGGGACGAATTGAATTACCCTGCTATAAACAAACAAGCTTATGCAGTGTACAAAGCAGTAAAACATTTTAGATCTTATATCCTAAAGAATCACACCAAATTCATCATGCCTCATCCCGTTGTTCGATCCCTATTCACTCAATAGGAGATGGGGGAGAGAAGAGGAAATTGGATGGCAGTTGTCCAAGAATTTGATCTAGATATAAAACCTGCCAAACTGGTTAAGGGACAGGGATTGTGTAAACTTCTCACGGAAGCTCAAGACCAAGTAAATGAATACTCAAGGTGGGAGAATGAATTGGCGTTATGGTGTAGTGAAGCTTTATATGTTCCCCCGAGGTAGGAGTCTTGGTATGGAAAAATAATTTACCTCCTGCATCATGGCACTTTCCCAGAAAACCTAAACCCTAAGGAAAGGAGAGCTCTCCGAATGAAATCGGCACAATATCACCTCATAAATTCGATGTTTTTCCACATAAATTATGATGGGGTACTTTTGAGATGTCTCGAACATGAAGACATAGATAAGGTTTTGAAGGAGCTCCATGATGGTCCTCCAGGTGGACACTTTGCAGGGAATACCACCACTCAAAATATATTGAGATGACTATTACTAGCCTACTATGTTTAGAGACACTCATACATACACTAGAAACTGTAAAACTTGTCAAATAAGCACATGGAGGGAAAAGAGAGTAGTTGTCCCATTCCAATTAATGTCCATATCCAAACCATTCGTGTAATGGGCGTTAGATTCCATACGGGATATTACCCTAAGTTATTCAAAACAACATAGATACATACTGACTTCTACGGACTATTTTATGAAATGGGCAGAGGCCATCCCTCTTACTCACGTGAATGAAAAGGCGGTAATCCAATTCATAGAACAATAGCTTATCACAAGGTTTGGTATTCCTTCCGTTCTTGTTTTTTACAATGCCACTTACTTTTCTTCCACCCTATTAATAGAGTTTTCTCTAGAAAAAGGAATCATAATCAGATACTCTGCAAATTACTATCCATGGGGGAATGGAGTGGCAAAATCAACCAATAATAACTTAGTAAGGATCTTGAAGAAAATGGTTGCATACAATCAGAGGAATTGGCATATCTCGCTTGATAATTCCTTATGGGTCGACAGAGTAACTCCCAAGGAAGCTATAGGGAAATCCCCATACTTTATGGTATACATAAAAGAAGTCATTCTCCCGAACGGGCTATATCTTCCATCTCTTAATCTTTCTCGGGGAGCTAGAGGACAACCCTCATTGGTTATTCAATAGAGAATTGATACCCTCCTCATGCTGGAAGAAGAAAGGGAGAAATCAAAATCAAATTTCACCCCTCATCAATAGATAGTTAAAATATGGTTTGACAAGCATAAGGCCAAAGAGAAGAATTTTGAATTAGGAGACTTAGTCCTCAAATGGGACAGAGAAAATGAACCGAAGGGAAAACATTCAAAGTTTCAAAATCTATGGCTCAAAAATTTCCAGGTAGACGAGAAATTTGGGGCAGGCACGTATTGGTTGCAAAATCTTAGGGGGAACCCGCCGCCCTCCCAGTGAATGGCCAAGCCCTAAAACAATTTTTTGTTAAAAAAAAAATGTGTGTGTGTGTGTGTGCTTTATTTTCATTAAGATAAAGGGGTAAGTATAAGGTAGACTAATGGCAGAGTATTTTTATTTTTGTTTTCTTTGTTTGATGTTTTCTTGTAATAAATTTGTGTTGTGCAAGGCATTGGTTGACCTTAATCAATATGGTGTAGAAAACTCTATTACTAAATCATGCTTACATACAACACAAGAAACGTTGGGCAATTGTGTTCTTATTCAAATAGTTTGTAGTTGATATTTGCAAATAAACGACCTCGGTGAGTGATGAAGTGTCCTCCTAGTGGTCTGGTAAAACCTAAAGGGAAATATGGAAAGTTGGAAAGGACCACATGCACCTCTATATAGATTTGGGAAAAATTTCACCTTAACCATATCATCTTGAAGATAACAGACGTCCTCCTCTCCCACTCGCTCAGGGAATATCTGCCAAAATAAATCAATTATATCAAATGAGTGAAAAGTAGGAGAGGGTATGCAGATAACTTCATCAGGGCTATGGACGCTCGTTGGCAAAGGAGCAAGGTCTGTGACGTTGGGGTTACTCCCTCGGAGCTATGGACGCTCGCTGGCAGCGGAGTAACACAACAGCAAGTGAATGATGATAACTAAAAGGGCCTGGTGCTAGTGAATTATTTACCCAAATCTTGTCAAAAGGGGGCATGGGTCACGGTAAAGAGGAACAAAGGTGGAATAAAGGTTGAAACTCCATAGGTGGGCCCGGATTCATGAACCGGGGGACTGTAAATGAAAGGATAGGAGAGACTCTAATAAAAGAAAAGCTATTTAGGTTCTTAACCAGCTTCTGTATCACCTAACCCCAGGGAGAGACCAAATATTATGCTTTCACCTAGTAAATCTCCATTTGTTGAGTGCTCAACACACCCTAAATTTTTTTATGAAATTCTTTCAATTTTGGGTACCACTTGTTTCTTTTTTTTTACTGTCTGATTTGAGTTCAATATGGGGGGGTGGTTTTTTTTGTTTTGGTGACTCTTATCAATCGAACCAGATTTGTTTGAACTTGTTAAATGAAACCTGGTGTCTAAAAATAAATTGGCATTCTAACTAAAGATCTGCAGCTCACATTATGAAAGTTACTCTATTATTCAACGTCAGCAAAATCCAAGAAGGGAAAGTGGTCACACAGTAATAATGATCGCCCACCGTTGATTCACCATCGGTGTCGATAAAAGGTTGAACAAGTTTGCATTAGTAACTTGCCATGCAGTTTCAAGAGATAGTCGATCACCTTTAGCGTCGGAAAAATAAGAGAGTACTAAATGTTGACTTGAGCCATGATAAACCCCTGATAGTCGATGATGAATGCATTGGTTCGGAGCCAGCGAAATCTTGAAGAGTTAAATCACTAAAAATTTCCGCGTTGATGCATCTTCAATCGTCGATCCTCAATACATTTTTGGCATCGGGAAATTTTCGAGAGAGTCAATCCAGGAGCACTTGGGTAAGCTTATCGTCGATCGTTTATCATTGATACTCTTTGGTGTTAGCAAGGTAGAATCGATTGTTAGAACGTTTAGCTTAAGAAAAGTATTGATTCTGAATAACATGGGTAAACGAAGATGTCGGTCTCGAGTGCCATGTGTCTTTGTCGCATAGGGGTGTCATACGGTATAGTTTCATCCTGAGTCATATTAAGGTTCCCTATGTCCTAGTCACACCTCTAAGTCAGCCTTTCCACCTCAGCTTTGTATGGCAAGATCATTCAGTGTCGGAGCTTTTGCAAGGAGATATCAACGACAAGTGTTGAAAGAGAAACCATGACCCTCGTCCGACCACCTAGATTAGGGAAACGATGCGATGGTTTTAGCACGATTGGAATCTGTCATTTATTAGGCCAGTTAATGCTTCACCCCGAATAATTTTCTACTTTGTGTGTCGATTGAACGATAGGAATTTGAAATCATCGATAGACCACATTATAGCTCGCACCCGCACCATCGACCTATGATCAAATTTAAGTTTGAACGTAATGAGAATCTAGTGGAAAATTTTATAGAATCGCACTCATATCTCGAATTGAATGGTTGATGCGACAAGGTAAGCTCATCCCTATTTAAATCACGAACATGACTTCAAACACTTTCATTCTATGCACAAGTTCAAATTCCAGAGAATTCGAAGAAGCAAAGCAAGCGTCAAGAGACTTTGTTGATTCTCGGATTATCAAAACCAGGTTAAACAAGAAACACAGATATGTGTTAAATTTTATCAATTCGGAGGTCGTGATTTGTTATATGTTCATTTGATTTCTTGCACAGTCTCTAACTATGTTCTAGCTGTAGGTAAAATGCCTCCAAAAAATCCAACGACTAGACGCTCACCGAGAGCACCTAAGATAAAGGAAGCGAAAACAGGTGAAGGTTCTTCTCTTGGTACTGCGAGGCAGTTGGAGTATGCTCCCAGGGCAGAGATAGTCATTAAAACCTCAATGAACAAATATTTTATTCAACCTCTAGTCTTCATTGATACAGAAGCAAACATTGGATCCAAAGTAATGCTCCCACAGTGGGGAGACCTATTCAATAGAATTAGTCGGGAGGAGTACCTAGAGTGTATCCAACACAGTGACCTGGATGTATGGGCACTTGATGACCAGGTGTTCCCAAATATCCTACAGTCATACTTACTCATGGTAGCCTGCAGAACTCTGGTTTTCCCATGCATTGAGGTTTTGAAGTGGTTAAACGATCATACAGACGCATATAAATTCCTGATAAACGATGAGAATGGAATGTGTGTCATATTTTTCCTCCCAAAATAAGTCCAGAAGTACTACAAGATCAAAGACCCAGAGGAGCAGCTGAACATAGACTTTGTGGTGAAGTTATACGAATTCCACGACACCAACCGATTGATGGCATCATGGTGGAAGGAGGACAAGAAGTATACAAACCGGAGCAATGGCTGGTATGGGACAGTTAACTTGAGGGATCCATACATCTAATTGATGGATCTCATCTATCGACTGTATGGAGAAAAGGACTACTCCAAGTTTTTGGAAGCATGGATGCCCCTGCCATACACTGTGGCGATATCTGAGAGCAGCTTCAACTGGGGAGCAATAATTTCCAAGAAATTGAGCATCTTTGTACAATAAGCTCAGACGTCGAAAGAAGGGGAAGCACCCACTTTCCACATGGACTCGTACCTACTCAATGTTATATGTGCGAGAAATGTCTTCGTCGGCATGAATTTAAGCTGGCATGTTGTGGAACTGCCTTCCCATGATTACTGCAGCATATTATGGGAGAACAAGTACAAAAAATACTATGCCCTTATTTGCGATCAATTCATCACCCAATTTTATTTCATTTTATTTAAGAAGGAATGCCCAATGTTGTCTATGGAAGCCAAGAAAATGATATTGAAAGTAGGCCACTGGTATCTAGACTAGCACACAACTTATATAAGGGTGTTCGGGGCCACCGAAGCACCACATTTTCTCCCTGATCATTGTTGAGGAAAATATATGAAATGATATTACTCAAGCATTTTCAAATCTTTCTTGGCTAAAGCAAGATAGAAAAGAATATCACCCTATATTTATAGCCATCAAAATTAGTATCCTAATTCACAAGTATTCTTTACAAGTGCTTAGGATGGTTTTTTTATTAATAAAAGCTTGCTGAATAATTTATTATTTATGTAATTTTCTGAACATAACAGATGTTGAAATAAATATAGAGACATAATTAAATACACCAAGTCAATAATTAAAACAGATGAGACATAAATCAATCATTTATTTTATTCCAATTCATGAAAGAATCTCTCTCTTTACAAAATTTCCTGAGGAAGTTTTGGACCAAAGTCAAAATTAGACGTCCCCGATGAAACATACAAAAGGACGTCTGATAGAAAGTAAAAAACTGAACATTAAAAGATGGATCAACTTGCCACAGATTACTCCCCACTCGACTCTGCACAATATCCTTTGTCATTCATGAAATCTAATTCACAAATAGACAAGTCTACACAGACTATCAAAGATAGATCAACAGCTCTGAAAAACAAGTGTCTGAATGATGTAATTCAACCATGAATGTTGTTGCCTACAATAGGACCCTTCTATCATAAAAAATAATTAGGCTTCTGATGAATTAAGGAATGAATGAAAACTTAATTATCTCAACAAAACTCAAAGACAAAACCTTAGTATGCTTCTCCTTCTATTCTCCTCTTGTTCCTCCATTTCCTTTTTCCTTTAAGCAAATTAGAATTGGTTGAAGTAGTTGAACTACTTCCTTAGTTAAGTTAATTAAAACTCAACCAATTTTTTAGTTAAGGGGGAGAAGTAATAAAATCATAATAAGGGTTTTAAATAAATAATAACTAGTAGGTGGGACCCCTTGTGACTCCCTTTAGTTCTCTAANAGTTGAACTACTTCCTTAGTTAAGTTAATTAAAACTCAACCAATTTTTTAGTTAAGGGGGAGAAGTAATAAAATCATAATAAGGGTTTTAAATAAATAATAACTAGTAGGTGGGACCCCTTGTGACTCCCTTTAGTTCTCTAATAATGATAACACAACTAGTTAATCAAACAAAACATCCCTCCTTGTGACTCCCATCATCACTTTCATATTTTGACAATTTACATCAATGATAATTGAAATTATTTCCCAAAATATATTACCGATATATCCAAAAAAATAGTGTGTTGTCCAAAATTTTAGAAGTCAATTGTTCTCAACAATTAATAAATAAAAATTTAAAATCCATATTTTTCACGTTGAGAGGCAATCTTTCCCTTGTTGTTGTTGTCCCCTTTTCATCTCTCTAAATTTTCCTTAGGTTGTGTGGAGCCTTTAGTCCTAATCTCACTGATCACATGAGAGAAATCATCTCTCAAATGCATGTAGGAGGACATGGATTTATCAGAGTCATTTGAGGGTGAGGAAGGGGAAGCAGTGGCTTTTCCTTTGTCAAGGGCATGGTGGGCCTCGATTTTCAATCTTTTTCTTCCATGGGAAGATTGAACTGGTGAGTGGACAGGGGCAACTTGGACAATTTGATTAATAGGTGGGGGAGCAGGTAAAGACAATTTAGGCTAGCCACGATGTTGGGAGACTGTCGAGTGGACAATCTCTTGCCATCTCTCATTTTTGGGGACTTCAAGTTGCAGTGAGACATGAGGAGGCACTAGGATACCAGGGACCTATGGGGCTTGGAAGGGAGGCCTTTCAGGCCTAGTTTGGACTACTCCTTGCCCAATCCAGTTAAAAAATCCAACTTGAAATATGCCTAACGCTTGTGAGTCTGCATCAAAGTGTATAGAGAATATTGGCCTTCTAGGGCCCCTATTCCAATTTCCTCTTCCTCAGTTGCCCCTGCCATGGCTATCTCTGCTGAAAATTATCATTTTTGTATGCACAATTGATTAGCAAATAGTTTCCTTAACAACCATACATGACAACTCTTTTAAATATGAATTAAAATTTGGCTCAGCAACATATCAGACTCATGTAATCCAATCCATACAAATTTTTTAATAGTTGTCAATGAGAAAGGGGTGAACAAGGGTTTTGGGATATGTGATGGGTTGTATTGAGTGAAAAATGTTAAAATGAGGGGGAAAATATCATTATTACTTATCACAGACAACAAACAATCAAATGTATCATAAACCAAAAGAATACATCACTATAATTCATCCATGTGACCCCTTAACTGTCATAATTCATAACTTATCTTAACTATAATTAAGTTTTAGGAACAGGGAGTGGATAGTGAATATGCGAAGGCGAGGGGAATTGTAATGAGTGAAAAGTGGAATATTGGTAGGGAAAAAGAGCGAATATTTTTTGAAAAACCAATTAAGTAATAAATAAAAACAGTTATGTATTCAATACAACTATTCCGGCACCAATTAAACAATTGTTGTGGCCAATTAAACAATATTGTGTGTTAAAACTTGTTCATTGTCCCACATTCAATTTCCTCAAAAACTTTCAATTAACACAGAATATAATTATACTCAGAATCGTTATGACTTCACCCATATTGTTTTTAAAATATTATGTTTCTTTTCATTTCCTTCCTTTTTATATTTAAAAAAAAATCAAATGAACACACAGTCATATTGTTTCAACTTTGTTCAGCATCCAAATATTAACCACTACCCATAAATTAATTCCTCAAATCAAACACAGAAACAGGTATTTCCTGAGTCGATCAGACTCTTTTTAAACATGCGTGATTTCATTCCTTGACAAATTTAACAATTAAATTTGCAATGGAACCATATTACCAAAACCCCATGCTCATCTCCGATGGTGCAATAAAAAAAATGATGCATGATGCCTATAAATTATACACGGTAGACAACTAGGCCACGGTTATCAATACTTCAAATTGCAATAATCTCGATCGGGCAATTTAAGAACACAGCAACAACAACCATCACTTCAATTTATACCACGTTGTAGGATACACATAGACCAATGCATAATGCAAAGAAGGCATCTATGTGCCTGTACATTTATGCTTACTTCCAATCAACCAATTGAACCATGTTGAGTTATTGATCCAACTGTCACAACAAAAGGAGGCAATGATTGTGCTCTCATTAACATTTCCAATTACAACTCTCCAATCAACCAGATCAAACATAGATGAGCCAACAATCAAAGTTGATGTCAATATTACTCAAACAAACTTATGATAGTCATCAAATGCCCGACAGGGCATGACTGGTTTAGTTTACCAAAATTAGGCTCTATAACTAATGAATCAAAATAATCAAGGGTTCGATCGGTGGAACTAAACATAGGGAGACTGGAGGTCGACCTTATCGACAGTAGGTGAGAGACCCTCGAGACAAGCACAGTGGAACCACCAGCATTATAATGCTTAGCTTGTATGATACAGTGACAGTTCAACCCCAGGTAGGAGAGACCATGAAGTAGAGGATCAAAGATTTCTTATTAGCCAGCAACCAACACCAAGAACATGAAGGGGCATAACCCTCGTGGTTTTCCTCAAAAGTCGAATAATGATGATAGAAATGTAGAGCCCGGGTACTACCAATCAACCCTAAAGAATGATTCTTGGCATAATAGCCACCATAACCAACTGTGTGGATACAAATAACGTAAAATGAGCCCATGACTAGGTGGAAAACGATATGCAGTGACCAAAGGTGGTTCAAATCATACACAGCAACCCCATAGCACCAAACAACTAGGTGTGGTTACAATGAATGTGAGGAGATGGATAGCAAGGCCAAATAGAATGAAACACTCCAACAAAAACCCATAAAGACAACAGAGAGCCATCACGGCTTCCACCACACAGAACAACCAATGATATCGCGATTTCAACCATCATTTTTTCCATTTTCAACGAGTAACACACACGGTCATTCCAAAGAAAACACCATTTGTTTACACAGTTTCCAGCCTCAAGAAAATCGTAGACCAATACATTACCAAGCCAACGTTCATTTCATATGCATATAAAATTCATGGATGGGTGAAAAAAACATAATTGTAACCAAATTGCCTTAAAATGCGAGCTTGGTCAAGCAGTTCCTTCCACGCCTAAATCTCGGAGCTTAACAACAGAAAAAAACCAAATGAACAATAACCATGCTAGGGTGATGTCCAGTGGGAGAAGTATGGAGTGACTTGCATTTAATGCACGTCGCTTCCATCCTCCATCTCATTCAATTACGTAGTACACGATAGCCAACCAACCATTAATCCATGCATCAAAACTTGCACACATTGCTTGTCAATTGCGCCACCCAATCCATATTAACCATTTCCAAAACCATACTATAACATATATCACATGCGCCCCATATAACTCAATAAATTTGTATGGCCACTAACATTGCTAGTTAGGAATAACATCAATTTCTTTAATTTCAAATGTATATAGTATAGCATGGTATAGCATAGTTCCATTTTCTTGGATTTATTCCATATTGATTTTGTCTCTTGTTATAACTAATATGTGTATTGTGCAAGTGCAACATGTGATGAATCATGGCTACAATAGCAATGTAATAGCAGTGAACATAAGCCATTCATAACATGGAGTTTAGAGCTTAGAGTAATGAAATCAACACATAAAATCCAGTATTCATCTGCCATTATGTCGCAAACAAAATCAATACTTCATCATCAATCATGTAGAACCCTGTAAGTAGTGTCGAAAAGAAACATAAATGTGTAATAAGAACCTTATCTAATACTCCAATCTACAAGGGGGTCCCACCTACTAGTATTATATATCATTAGCTTAGTTTAAATAATAGGCTTTAGCAATACTTTGTGGGTGAAATCCTCGTTGCGATTTTTATTGTCAAAAAACTGGAGACTCCACAGGGAAATTTGTTTCCAATAGATTAAGAACTCATAACAAATGGTTTTGTAGACCAATAATAGAATATCAAGAAGATATAACTAGAATGATTATGCAATAGGGGGAAGTGAGAGGATATAATGGAAAAATGACTGGGAATTTGGGAATAACTCATGAAAAATGTTAAGTATGAGGGGGTTTATCCCTGTATGAATAATCATTCAAACGGAATATGCTCTTTACTTCAAGGAGAAAAATTTATGGACTTTCTCTTTTAAATTCTCAAATGGATGAAGAAATGGAAAGCAGAAGCGGAAGATAACCAATTTCTTTATAAGACAGTAGTGAAAGTAGATAACAAATTCAATTATGCTTTTAGGGGGAACATTGTAACAGTTGTGCAAGCTTGATTTTTATTGACTAACAATACCTTGTAGGAGTGTTATACAATACCTTGTAGGAGTGTTATTGTGGAAGAATTGATCCAACATCTTATTTCTTGACCAAAATCAACTAAAAGATGAAAAGCAATAAAAATCATGACAAAAATAGGACTACAAAATTTAAAACAACATAAATCAAATGACAAAATTCGCAAAAGTAGCATGAAATCTATTAAAAGGGAAAGAATAAATCAAACTATTGTAAAAGAAGAAATGAAAAAAAGTGGGAAAATGAAAGTAGGACTAGACTACTAATATACAGAAAATCCAAACAGCGTTAAAAAATTTCAAGTTGGTTCCACGTAGTGTTTTAAGTGAGAACTGTTAGTGTTGTAGGAAAACAATCACTCCTGTAAATCCTTTAGAATGTAAGAATTAGTACCCAGGACAAAAGAGATCTTGAAAGGACCCAACCATAATATTTGAAATTTTGACTGTCTTCCCCTATCATCGTTTGTTGAATCCCATAGCAGTACTTTCTCATTGACTTTAAATTTGACAGTTTTGACACTCTTATTGAAATACTTCTTAACAATCTGTTGTCTCCTTTTTATATTATCCAAGGCAAACATTCATTTCTCCTCTAAAGCTAGGAGTGCATTTATCCTTTGTGAAACATCATAAGAATTTAACTCTTCAATATTTAGCATCAGCCTTAAGGAACAAAGTTCCATCTCAGTAGGCAGGATGACTTCTTGACCATACACAAGATGGAAAGGAGTGCAACCAGTGCTTACCTTGGTGGTAGTTCGATCTGCCATTGATGAGGCTTATCTTCGATGAGCCTTTTGATGATTCTCACCATATGTTTTTTGATAGACTCAGCCTGCCCATTCCCTTGGGGATAATAATTTGATGATGTGAAATTCTTAACCGCCAAATTAGCTAAAAATTGGGTCAGCTTAACAGAAATGAAAGCGGGACCATTTTCTATAATAATTTCCAATGGAAGACCAAATCTGGAAAAGATGTTATTTTCAAGGAAAGAAATTACCTGATCATCTGTTGAATGCTTAAGTGGGACAGCTTCATCCCATTTTGTAAAATAGTTTTTGGCTGTCAAAATAAAAAACTCATCCTACTGAAGATGGAGGATTAATAGGACCAACAAAATCCAATCCCCACTTTGAAAAGGGAAAGTCTGGGAGGACATGTTGTAATGGCATGTCTGAAAGGCGTTCTTTCCTAGCAAATTTTTGGCACTTGTCACAAGATCTCAAAAAAAAATAAGAGTCATGAAAGATTGAAGGCCAATAGTATCCTTTTCTAAAAATATTAAAAGCAGTAGTTTTAGCCGGAAAATGACCTCCTACATGAATGATAGAATTTAAAGAACCATGAGTCTCTTGCAACAATTTATGTGTGTCTTCATCATTTACACAGCGAAGCAACACACCATCAACATATCTTCGAAACAAGAAGTCTCCTATAATGACATATCTTGCGGATTCAAGACAGAGTCTTCTCCTTTGATGAGTGTCTAAATTGTCTGGACATATTTGGTTTTGTAAGTAATGAACTAAATTCTTATACCAGGGATGTTCTAACACGGAAAGGATCTGGTTATCAATGTAAAAAAGTGTTGACAAGGAACAATCATGTTCATCTATTTCTTCACCGTTCTCAGCACGTTGAGCTAAGTGAAGGGCTAAGTCACATCCCTTGATAGTGGTAGAAGTCATGATATTCAAATCATGCTCCTAGATCTTGGCAAGCCAATGTGCAAGCTTCCCTGAAAGATAATTCTGTGAGAGAAAAAACTTGACAGCAGGTAAAGGGAATTTTACCAACGTATGCTTACCTACGAGGAAGTGGAAAAAAATTTCAACAGCTTTAACAAGAGCAAAAGCATGTTTCTCAATAAAAGAATATTTAAAATTATCATCAAACAAACTTTGACTCGTGTAAGCCACTGGTTTTTCATTACCTTAGTCATCATTTTGCATGAGGATAGCAGAAACTGCTTACTCAGTGGCATTAGTATATATCGTGAATTCCTTATCAAAATATGGCTTCACCAAAACCGGTGCGGAGCTGATTGATTTCTTGATTCCTACAAAAGCATTTTCGACATCATCTATCAAAGAAAAAGAATGATCTTTCTTAAGCAGATTATGAATTGGTTTGACCATCACAGCAAAATCTGGAACAAACCTACGAACTAAGTTAATAACCCCCATAAATGCTTGAACCTCCTTCTTGGAAGTGGGAGCAGGAAGATTAAGGATGGAAGCAATCCATTTAGGATCAATGCTTATTCTTGAATCGGAGAAAATGTGTCCAAGGAGCTTGCCTTCGACAACGTCGAAAATGGACTTAGAAGGATTCAGAGAGATGCCAAATTTCCTACATCGCATGAGAACTATTTCCAGATGACCAAAATGATTTGATCGGATCTTAGAGTACATTGTTAAGTCGTCAAGGTATATTTGAATGATCTTGCCGATCAAATCATCAAAATCTATTTGCATATATCTTTGAAAAGTGGCACCTACATTAGATAAGACAAAAGGCATACATTCATAAGCAAAGGTACCCCAGCGAGTAATAAAGGTGGTTTTATATTTGTCTACCCTTTTTATCTTGATTTGATTGTAACTAGAAAAACAGTCAAGTAAGGACATCATCTGTGACCCTGCAACTTGCTACAAAATCATTTCCATGTTAGGAAGAGGAAAGTGATATTTTATACTAGCTCGATTTAATGCATAAAAATCAATGCATAATCTGATATGACCTGTTGTTTTTCGAACATGGACTAAATTTGAAACACATTCAGAATATTTGACCGGAAAGATGATTCCATCTTTCAAGATTTTTTCCAACTCCTTTCGAATAGTTGCTTCTAGTGCAAGGTTGATAGGTTTTTGTTTTTGCCTAACTGGTTTTATGCCTTCCTTGATGGGAATGGCATGTTGTATAAGATCAAGATCAAAACCATGAACATCCTCATAAGACCAAGCAAAAACATCTTGAAATTCACCAAGTAGCTTAGCAAACTTCATTTTCTCTTCGTCGGAACATTGGGCACCTATTTTAACATTCTTTGGAGACTTGGGTATCCAAATTTTCAAGGATATGGTTTCACCCACCTTCCTTTTTGACTCCTCTTCTTTATGTTTATCTTTATTTCCTACATCACTTGATGAAAATGAACTCTCTATAGGAGTCAAGCCCTTAGGAATCTTGTTATCTTCAATGGATATAATTTCCTTGGGCTTATAAGGTTCATTTTGAATGAAATCATAGATTCTCTCATCACTAGGGAAGCCCTGCCAAGATTCTATATTGTTAGGGATATGTGGATGATATAGAGATTGAAAATTGCAATCAGGTCTGTGTGGCAGAATTTGTCGATTAGGAGAGGCTGCAAAAACAGCTAACCGATCATCCATTGAGTTCAATTACCTCTTAACATGATTAATTTTAAAAGATAATAGGTTAGAGATAAGTGCCCAAATAGTTTTGGTGTATCGTTTCATCAACTTGTTTCTAGGAGAGTATATCTTATGTACAAGGTTCACAACAATCTTGGAATCTCCAAAAACTGAAAGGTGCCCATAACCAAGATTATAGCCGTTTTCAATGCCTAATAAGAGAGATTTGAATTCAATGACATTTTTTGTGTAAGCAAACTCCAACTTGTAAGAAAAGTTATGAATTTTCCCCACAGGAGAGTACAACATTATGCCAGCTACGTTACCTTCGCTAGAGCATGAACCATCAAAGTGCATGTGCCACATACCATCATCTAAATCAATTTGTTCCAAGGGAATGTTATCTTCCTCGACAAAGATGGAATACACCCGTAGGTCCTCTTCGATATAGTTCATGTTAGGTTGTGAGACACTCTCTATGTAAGGTGAAATCCTTTCCTCTCTAAGGACTATNTGTTTTTACCATTCCAAGGAACGGATAAGTGTGTCTCGTCGAGTGAGAGGTATCCACTCGTCAAAGCTTGCCAATATCTTCCCAAGATGATTGAGTAATTTCTTACTGGCATATTGATTACATGAATACTAAGGTTTGTCTGTATTTCAGGGTGTGCGCACAAAACTAAGGTCGCATATTTAATATCACCTATGATCGTTTGTTGTAGACTATTATAGGAGATCATGCTTCTGGCATTTTCATTTGTACAAGACAAGCCTAGCTCTTCCATAATAATCTTCAACATCACACTTGGGCCCGAACCATCATCAATGAGGAAACAATGGGCAATATGATCCATAATATTTACAAAAATATAAAAAGGGGGATTTTTTACAGGGTATCTAAAGTTACGTACACCTACTTTATTTACAGATGAATCCTCTTCATTTACCTCTTCGGAGAGATTGAATACAATGGAATTTTTTCCTTCCATGAATTTTTTTAGATGCCTTTGTTGTTCAGGGATGGAAACCATGTCTAGAAGGGTTGCACCTTCTTTGATGTTGGCCAACTGATTCAGGATATTGTATTTGGAAGAGGGGAGAGGAGAGGTAATTCCTTGTTTGTCAGGGACCTTAGGAACCTGAATAGTAGTAGCTGGTGAGGATGAGCTCAGGCTAGAAGAATTGCGGGGAGGATCATATTTACCTTTGGGAGCGTAGGATTTGTTCCTAGTATTGATGATCATGACATCTTCTAGATCTGCAAAATCTAGGATAGTGATGGTATCTTCTGGTATTTTACCAAAGATCTTATCTCTAGCACTCTTCCTTACCTCACATGTGGTTTCCTCGTGGTGTTCCTCACAAAAGTTACACCAACTTCGAGGCATGATAGATTTAGGATGAAAATTATTTTCAATTGGATTTCTAAAGGGGGGTGCAGAAGAGGATGAAGATCCAGGGGTGAGAGGGGAGACATTTCCTTTTTTCTCATATGCTATCATACAATTATTCATATCTTGTACTAGTTGTAAGAGGATGGACATGTCTATTTGTTTAACCGATTCTCCCTGAGGAAGACATGTTCTTTCAAGTTGTTCTTCATACTCTAAATGATTATGCAGAGTGGAACCGAGGTTATCAATGGATTTTTCCTCAAGCCTATGACGATAGGGGGAAGGTAATGCATTGTAGTAATGCATGAAAGTGGCTTGGTTCTGAGGTCAAATGAGTTCAGGGATTTGATTGTATAACTTAGTGAAATGCAATTTGAAGGACTTGATGGTCTCACCATTCTTATAGGTGATGTTACTGTACTCTCGTAACTACTCAGATAGGATTTTAGATTGCCCATAGGTGGATTTGAACCAATAGACTAACTCCTCCCAAGTAGACAGAATCTTAGGATGAAGTTCAAAGAAATCGGTCACAGCCTTTCCTTCCAAGGAATTGATAAATAAGTGCATGCAAGTATCGTTTTCATTGGCTCCTATGTTGTGAAAATCATTAGAAAATGCCACTAGGTGTTCATTTGTAGTGATAGTGTTATTTCCTGAAATCCTGGGAAGATGATCCTTGAATTTAGGAAGTGGATGAGTAGCAGGTGCTACGTTAAGAGGAGAGGAAACATGCCATGGTGTGTTCATGGCGTCTTCTTCAAATTGAAAAAGCCCATACTTTTTATGGCTTTGGTGGGATTGGTGGTATATTGGACAGGGATATAGTGGCTATATAAGCTACCAATCACTGACGAAGTTGAAGACTAAGAGGAGGAAGCACTTCCAGTGCCACTAGAGCCAACACTAGATGCCATCTTGTGGATGATAGGTAAGGGAGAAAAGACGAACTGGATGAATCAGACAAGGTTCTCCTTAGAGCACTTTGTTGGGTAGATAACACAACGTTTTTTCTTCCTATTTTAGCAATAGGATTAATTCCAGGTGATAAGCCTC
The DNA here is from genome assembly GCA_010110895.2 of Picea sitchensis. NCBI lineage: Eukaryota > Viridiplantae > Streptophyta > Pinopsida > Pinales > Pinaceae > Picea > Picea sitchensis. The sequence continues at coordinate 48,697 of SNQJ01S0026034.1, forward strand.
TTCTTCTCCCAGAAACACGAGGGTCTAAGGACATGAAAGAAGGCCAAAGTTGAAGGAACAAGAAGGTTTATTATTGATTCCTAGGTTGTCTACATCTAGCTTCCCAATGTTATTGGGCACTAATATCTTATTCAATTTATGCCCATGAATGATTAAGCTCACCTGAGTATTAGCAGTGTCTAAAATGGTGTTAAACAAATTCAAAGAAATGTTGGTTTGATCTTGAAGACTAGGCTCAATATTGGGATACCTTGCAACAGGTACAGACATTAAGAAATAAAATAGTCAAAGAATCAATATCAGAAAAATAGATGTATTCAATGATAATTGAGCATAAAAAATCAACCAGAGAGATATTGAATGTCTCCCCGATATGGTCACCAAATAAATGTTGAGGAAAAGATATGAAATAATATTACTCAAGCATTTTTAGATCTTTCTTGGGTAAATCAAGATAGACGGGAATATCACCCTATATTTATAGCCCTCAAAATTAGTATCCTAATTCACAAGTGTTGTTTACAAGTTCTTAGGCTGGTTTTTTATGAATAAAAGCTTGTTGAAAAATTTATTATTTATGTAATTTTATGAACATAACAGATGTTGAAATAAATATGGAGATAGAAGTAAAGACACCAAGTCAATAATCAAAACATATGAGACATAAAGCAATCCTTTATTTCATTCAAATTCATCAAATAATCTCTCTCTTTACAAAATTTCTTGAGGAAGATTTGGACCAAAGTCAAACTTATACGTCCTTGATGAAACATACAAAAGGACTTCTGACAGAAAGTAAAAAACTGAACTTTAAAAGTTGGATCATCTTGCCATAGATTGTTTCCCACTCGACTTTGCACAATAGCCTTTGTCAGTCATGAAATCTAATTCACAAATAGACAAGTCTACACAGACTATCAAAGATAGATCAACACCTCTGAAAAACAAGTGTCTAAATGATGTAATTCATCCCTGAATTTTGTTGTCTATAATAGGACCCTTCTATCATAAAAAATAATTAGTCTTATGATGAATTAAGGAATGAATGAAAACCGAATTATCTCAACAAAACTCAAAGAGAAAACCTTAATATGATTCTCCTTCTATTCCCCTCTTGTTCCTCCCTTTCCTTTTGCCTTTAAGAAAATTAGAATTGGTTGAAGTAGTTGAACTCCTTCCTTAGTTAAGTTAACTAAAATTCAACCAACTTTTTAGTTAAAGGGGAGAAGTAATAAAATCATAATAAGGGTTTTAAATAAATAATAACTAGTAGGTGGGACCCCTTGTGACTCCCTTTAGTTCTCTAACAATGATAACACAACTAGTTAATGAAACAAAACATCCCTCCTTGTGACTCCCATCATCACTTTCATATTTTGACAATTTATATCAATGATAATTGAAATTATTTCCCAAAATATATTACCCATATATCCAAAAATATAGTGTGTTTTCCAAAGATTTAGAAGTCAATTGTTCTCAACAATTAATAAATAAAAACTTAAAATCCATATTTTCCACTCTGGGAGGCAATCTTTCCCTTGTTGTTTCTATCCCCTTTTGATCTCTCTAAATTTGCCTTAGGTTGTGTGGATCATTTATTCCTAATCTCACTTATCACATGAGAGCAATCATCTCTCAAATGCATGCGGGAGGACACGGATTTATCAGAGTCATTTGAGGGTGAGAAAGGGGCAGCAGTGGATTTTCCTTTGTCAGGGGCATGGTGGACCTTAGTTTTCAACCTTTTACTTGCATGGGAAGACGGAACTGGTGAGTTCACAGGGGAAGCTTGGACAATTTTATTAATAGGTGGGGGAGCAGGTAAAGACAAGTTAGGCTAGCACCAATGTTGGGAGACTATCTGGTGGACAATCTCTTTCCATCTGTCATTTTCGCGGACTTCAGGTTGCAGTGAGACATGAGGAGGCACTGGGATACTAGGGACCTATGGGGCTTGGAAGGAAGGCCTTTCAGTCCTAGGTTGGACAACTCCTTTCCCAATCTAGTTAAAAAATCCATCTTGAAATAATTGGCCTAACTCTTGCGAGTCTGCATCAAATTGTATAGAGAATCTTGACCTTTTAGGGCCCCTATTCCAATTTCCTCTTCCTTGGTTACCCCTTCCATGGATACCTTTGCTAAAAAAGCTCATTCATGTTTTCACAATTGATTAGGAAATAGTTTCCTTAACAACCATACATGACAACTCTTTTAAATATGAAATAAAATTTATCTTAGCAACATATTAGACTCATGCAATCCAATCCATACAAATTGTTTAATAGTTTTCAATGAGCAGGGGGTGAACAAGGGTTTTGGGATATGTTGTTAAATTATGAGCTTGATTTCTTATGCAGATTAAGTCTTTTATTTTCTTCAACACTTTGATTCCATCTTAATACACTTTAACAATACCAAATCATAATCAAATAGCAATAACTATGTAGATAAGTAAGCATGCACATCAACAACACATATACGCTAGGGAAACCCTATATAGGGAGAAAAACCCCAACAAACGATATTCCTTTATTGCATTAATAATGGATGATCACTTACAAATATCCACCATGAATGTTCTTCTCTTAAAGAGCTTTCCAAGATGACTTTGACCTGACAAAGACCTAAAATACCTTGTTGAAATACACCTCTGATATGATGTCTCTATTGCTAATATGCAACACTGATATGTTCCAGATATATGCATCTGATATGCAGCCTCTATTGCTGATATACAACACTGATACGTTGATTTGTTATGTTGCCTCTTTATCATTGATATGCTCCTCTATTGCTTCTCCCTTAAATTGCATATCAAAACTTTGTTGAAGAGAGGGGTTGACCTCTATGTATATAGGCTTAAGAGGAGAAGAGGAGAGACTCGAAATAGAAACCCGTTTGCATGATTTAATCATAAATCATATTCATACTTTAGTTCTAACTTATAACTAGACTTGAGACTGGTATACTCTAGTTCGAAAATAGAACTAGACTTGAGACTTCAGTTACAACTCGGAATTACACTTTAGTTCGAAAATAGAACTAGACTTGAGATTGGTATACTTTAGTTCGAAAATAGAACTAGACTTGAGACTTCAGTCCCAACTCAAAATTACACTTTAGTTCGAAAATAGAACTAGACTTAAGACTTCAGTTGCAACTCAGCATTAC
>SNQJ01S0026034.1:51920-70260 GCA_010110895.2 Picea sitchensis
TTCCACTTTAGTTCTAAAATAGAACTAGACTTAAGACTTCAGTTACAACTCAACATTACACTTTAGTTCTAAAATAGAACTAGACTTAAGACTTCAGTTACAACTTAGCATTACACTTTAGTTATAAAATAGAACTAGACTTAAGACTTCAGTTACAACTTAGCATTACACTTTAGTTCTAAAATAGAACTAGACTTGAGACTTTCATCACAACTCTACTCTTTACAAGGCAATTCAAAATTCTCTTCATGGTGGATAATGTTACACGTGTCAACACACTAGATCAATACATTTATATCAATTGCAATATTAGGAATATCGTTTGTTTCTAGCTCATAGGAATTTTATATTCAACCTAACTTTTGCTAGGTGCCTTGAATTTTTCTCATGGCTCACAAGGCTTGACTAGGCTCATAGAGGTTGTACGTTCCCCCTGACTTTTGCACTAGTATTTCTATGCTCACAAAGGTTGTACGTTCCCCCTGACTTTTGCACTAGACTTTCTATGCTCGTAGAGGTTGTTCATTCCCCCTGACTTTTTCATTAGACTCAAATAGCATCTCCTTCATCCTGAATTTTGGTTTGACTCACAAAGGTTGTACGTTCCCCCTGGATTTTGTCAATACCTCACAAGACTGGTTGATTCTCCAAATCTCCCTGGATAGCCTCGGGGTGGCCCATATGGCCTCTCATTGGAGAATGACTGTTGATGCTGCCAAATTTAACATATTTGAAGGGTTGTATTGAGAGAAAAATGTTAAAATTAGGGGGGAAATATCATGATTACTTCTCACAGACAACAAACAATCAATTGTATCGTAAACCAAAAGAATACATCACTATAATTCATCCCTGTGATCCCTTAACTATCATAATTCAAAACTTATCTTAACTATAATTAATTTTTAGGAACAAGGATTGGATAGTGAATATGGGAAGGCGAGGGGAATTGTAATGAGAGAAAAGTGGAATAATGGTAGGGGAAAAGAGCGAATATTGTTCTAAAAATCAATTAAGTAATCCATAAAAACAGTTATGTATTCAATACAACTATTATGCACCAATTAAACAATTGTTGTGGCCAACTAAACAATATTGTGTGTTAAAACTTTTTCATTGTCCCACATTCAATTTCCTCAAAAAAATTCAATTAACATAGAATATAATTATACTCAAAATCATTATGACTTCACCCATATTGTTTTAAAAATAAAAAAATAAATTCAATTCCTTCCTTTTTATATTTAAAACAAAATCCAATGAACACACAGTCATATTGTTTCAACTATGTTTAGCATCCAAACATTAAACACTGCCCATAAATTAATTCCTCAAAGCAAACACAGACACGGGTCTTTCCTAAGTCGAGCAGACTCTTTTTAAACATGCACGATTTCATTCCTTAAAAAAATTTAACAATTAAATTCGCAATGGAACCATATTACCAAAACCACGTGCTCATCTTTGATGGTGCAATAAAACAAAATGATGCATGATGTCTATAAATTATACACAGTAGACATCTAGGCCATAGTTATCAATACTTCAAATTGCAATAATCATGATCGGGCAATTTAAACACACAGCAACAACAACCATCACTTCAATTTATCCCATGATGTAGGAAACACATAGACCAATGCATAACGCAAATAAGTCATCTATGTGCATGTACATTTACGCTTACTTCCAATCAACCAATTGAACCATGTTGAGTTATTGATCCAACTGTCATAACAAAAGGAGGCAGCGACTGTGTGCCCATTAACATTTCCAATTACAACTCTCCAGTCAACCAGATCATACAGAGATGAGCCAACAATCAAATATCATGTCAATATTACTCAAACAAACTTATGATAGTCAACAAATTCTCGATAGGGCATGACTAGTTTAGTTTACCAAAATCAGGCTCTATAACTAATGAATCAAAATAATCAAGGGTTCGCTCGATGGAACTAAACACAGAGATACTGGAGGTCGACCTTATCAACAGTAGGTGAGAGACCCTCGAGACAAGCACGATGGAACCACCAGCATTATAACCCTTATCTTGCATGATAGGGTGACATTTCGACCCTAGGTAGGAGAGACCATGAAGTAGAGGATTAGATGTTTCTTACTGGCCAACAACCAACACCAAGAACACGCAGGGGCATATCCCTCATGGTTTTCCTCAAAAGCCAAATAATGTTGATAGAAATGTAGAGCCCGGGTACTACCAATCAACCCTAAAGCAAGATTCTTGGCATAATAGCCACCATAACCAACTATGTGGATACAAATAACGTAAAATGAGCCCACAACCAGGTGGAAAACGATATGCAGTGACCAAAAGGTGGTTCAAATCATACACAACAACCCCATAGCACCAAATACAATCGGGCGTGGTTAAAATGATTGTGAGGAGACGGCCAACAAGGCCAAACAGAATGAAACCCTCCAACAAAAACCCATAAAGACAACAAAGATCCATTACATCTTCCACCACACAGAACAACAAATGATATTGCGATTCCAACAATCAATTTTTCCATTTGCAACGAATAACACACAGTCATTCCAAAGAAAACACCATTTGTTTACATAGTTTCCAGCCTCAAGAAAAACATATACCAATACATTACCGATCCAACGTTCACTTCATATTCAAAGAAAATTCATGTATGGGAGAAAAAAACATACATGTAATCAAATGGCCTTAAAAATGTGAGCTTGGTCGAGCAGTTCCTTCCACACCTGAATCTCGGAGCTTAACCATAGCAAAAAATCAAATGAACAATGACCAGGCTAGAGTGACGATGAGTGGGAGAAGTATGGAGCAGCGTGTATTTACTGCACGTCTCTTCCATCCTCCATCTCATTCAATTAAGTAGTACACGACAACCATCCAACCATTAATCCATGCATCGAAACTTTCACACATTGCTTGTCAATTGTGCCACCCAATCCATATTAACCATTGCCAAAACCATACTATAACATATATCACATGTTCCCCATATAACTCAATAAATTTGTATGGCCACTAACATTGCTAGTTAGGAATAACATCGATTTATTTAATTTCAAATGTATATAGTATAGCATGGTATAGCATAGTATAGCATAGTTCCATTTTCTTGGATTTATTCCATATTTCTTTTGTCTCTTGTTATAAATAACATGTGTCTTGTGCAGGTGCAACATGTGATGAATCATGGCTACAATAACAATGTAATAACAATGAACATAAGCCATTCATAACATGGAGTTTAGAGCTTAGAGTAATGAAATAAACACATAAAATCCATTATTCATCTGCCATTATGTCGCAAACAAAATCAATACTTCATCATCAATCATGTAGAACCCTGTAAGCAGTGTCGAACAACAACATAAATGTGTAATAAGAACCTTATATGATCCTCCAATCTATGAGGGGGTCCCACCTACTAGTATTATATATCATTAGCTTAGTTTAAATAATAGACTTTAGCAATACTTTGCAGGCGAAATCCTCATTGCAATTTTTATCATCAACCCTCACATCCCAGACCACCTCATTATGGGTGAAATCTGTTATCAGACTATCTTTCAAGGTTATAATGCCACGCTAGTTAAGGACAAGAAATGGGCTTTCATACCCTACGGTTTCCATGTGGGGTTTTATCTAGTGAAGAACATTGCTCAAGCCAATCAAGAAGGCTTGAGTCAGCTTGAATTTAGGTTCCCGACATGCCGGTTATGCAAGCACGATCCTAAGGGCCTATCCCTCAAACACACTGCACAAGTTTCATCCTCTTGGCCATATCTGCATGACAATTTTGAGGATGATATCTTTACAGAATGTGCTCAGGACTAGGAGGAGGTAGTAAAGAGGAAATTCAACCTGAGCATGACCAGGTTCAAGGCTATGAGCATGGATGAATAGGTGGATACAATAGAGCACTTGGCTCAAGAGGCTCTCAGATTTAGGGAAGAACTTAGAGCAGCAAAGACTACAAAGGCACAAAGGAGAGGACTGCTCTTACTAGAAAGAACACAGAGAATCATTGATTTGTTACAGAATTATCCTAATCTCGTAGAGATGACAAGGATCCCCGCGGACGACCCAATCGCAAAAAAATAAGATCCAAGTGGCTTGGAGCCAATACAACTCAAAGAAATCATCGGTCCATAAAACCCTAGAGTTCCCCCACCACAGCTCAGATCACCAGGGAAAATTCCAACCCAACCTGAGGTATCAAGGACACCAAGAAGGACAGGTGCACCAAATCCCTTGTTTGACTTAATAACTATCTATGATGATGGGGAGAGTTCTAAGGTTTCCTTGGTGACTCCAGTACTGATTACAGAGAAAAAAGAACCTGAGAAAGCATCTACCCGAAGTCTTGATGCTCCAATTCAAAACCTTCCGCAGAGCGACTATGAGGTCAAAAGTGTCTTAGACACTGAGTTGCTAGACTTTCCAAGGACCCAAATAGACAGCTCGAGGGATGATCTAGGATTGGGTGGTCAGAAAGAGGAATTTCAACAGCAACAAATTGGCACCTCGACAGTCGATTACCAAGTAAGTATCGAACATATCCCTGGTTCCTCAATTTTGGTCGATACCTCACTAGCCAATGAACAACAAACAGAGGTCAAGACATTGGAACATATGAAATAAGTTCAGGAACCAATCCTAAAACAGATACACATAGCTAGGAGCCTAGGGGATACTCTAACCTGGGGAGAACAACAAATCCCCGAGCTTGTTGATGAGGTCACCGACATACAAGAAATTGCCTATGAAAGGAAGATAAAATCCATCATGAAGAGGACCACTAACAATAAAAGGCTCACGTTGGATAGCTTGATTCTCATAACTACAGAGGAGAAGTTTCTCAACACTGAACACGCCAAGACATCTAAGCTTATAGGCACAGGGATGGCTATCATGGATGCCACTTTGGATAGAGCAAGGAGGGGTGAAAAGTATTTGGCCGTCGTGCTAAAGGATTTGGAGCATCTGCGCCATTTGGGGAAATACTATCAAGAATAAACGCAGGCCACGGTGTTCCTAAGGAGTGAGTTCCAGGATGATTATGCAAAATTCACAAGTGAACAACACCTTTTCACTCCAGGCATAGCCGATTTCCAAGAGGATACCCTTATGGAGCTAGCAACCTACAAGGACATGGAGAGGTGGTATGAAAAATCTCATCAATAGGTAGAAAGGATCGATTACATCAGCATAGTACAAAAGGGATGAGACATCGAAGAGCATGGTATTTAGGTGCTAAGGGATAGAAGCATCGATAGGATCAGGAAAGCAGTCAAATGTTGGGTAAAAATGGCCCAGGAACCTCAGTGGGAGATTCATAAGAAGTGGGCCGAGTGTGAAAAGGGTTTGGAAAATATTAATCAGGAGATGAAAGGCATCGGCCTCCCAGAATCTGGCTCGCCCAAAGACTTTGTCAATCTGCCCGAAATATTCAAGCAACATGCAGAACAAGACTTGGCATGGACAACAGATATTGCAAAGGTGGCGAGCATGGCGCCAGGTCAAGTACAACAATTCATGGACCATCCAATTAAGGCTTGAGTAGTTATACAGTGGTTGAGTATTAAAATAATCAAGTACAGATAACAGGTAGTAGAAGCGAAAGAAATTATTTCAGCCCCAATGGACCAGCACAGGTTCTTGTATGCCAACACATGCGAGGAACTCTTCGTCAAATGGTCAGAATATGAGAAGAGTCATCCACTTCAGCAAAACCATTAGATGATTCTCGTAGAACAGAGAGATTAAAGCACCATGTGGCAATATTTTGTTTTACATAACTTGTGTTGAATTTTCAATGAGTTATGGCTCATGCATTTCTTTAAATTTTTTGTTTAACTTTTACTTGAACCATAACTACTACAGAAAACCAATATCACAAGAAGAATAACCATGCACAATAACACAAGAAGTATCTTGGGAAACCCTTCTCAACAAGGGAAGAAAACCCATCCAATCTTTTGCTATATTATTCAAGAGAAATACCTTCCACACCTTCACCAAACCTAGCACACAAGAGGGTGTTGTAATTCTAATAATTTCAGACCACAACTTCTAAAATCATGATATGACACAATGTTAAGTGTGTTTCCTCAATGGGGATTCACCTATATTTATATAAGACTTACCACATCAAATGATGTGTTTATTTCCACAATAGGGTCGACCTCAATAACTCAAAATATAATTAATAATTACCATATTAATTATCTTTTACATTAGTTATCCTTTACATTATGGTGGAGCTGACCTATAACCTTTACACCAAAGATAGGGTTACAGGTAATTATGACTCTTGGAAAATATAGCAAGGGATCTCATACACCCACTAGTGCTCAGCCACTAGGGGCACATCCATCTATGCTCAGCCACAGGGATGTCCACATCTCTATCTCATTGTGTCTCACAAGAGAACCACACTCACTAGTGCTTAGCCACTAGGATCACGTTCACTTGTGCTCAGCCACAGGCACGTCCAACTCAAAATATATTCTTTCTCACTACCTTACATAGGAGAATCATCTGGAGTGTCACATCATCTCAACTATCTGCACAAAGGAGGATGATACATCGTTTCATCTATGTCTCGGAACGATGCACCCAACTCATGGGATTTTCCACACATTCACCTGTGCTCAGCCACAGGCATGTCCAACTCAACATATCTTCTTTCTCACTGTGTTACACGAGAGAATCATCTGGAGTATCATCTCAACTCTCTGCACAGAGGAGAACAATAAACCCATCACATGGGCTCATTTACCCCTCACAAGGGTACACAAAATTCCATCTCTGTCTCAAAGAGTAACCACACACCCAAATCATGGGATTCCTCACCCCACATAGGGGCACACAACGTTCCTTCTCCGTCTAAGAGAGGAACCACACACCCAACTCATGGGATTTATCTCAGGACAAATTAATCACTCTATGTCCTGGAGGATGTCTCATGCGGTTGTAATCATCAACACTCCCTCTCATCTAGGGAGGCATTCTCCATCAGGCTAAATCTCTCATGGAAGTATTCAAACTTTTTCTTGGCCATAATAATCAACACTCCCTCTCAGCTAGGGAGGTAATATTCACCAAGCCAGTTTCTCACGGAAGTACTCGAACTTCATATTGGTAAGTGGTTTAGTGAAGATATATGCAATCTGCTCCTGTGTAGGAAGGTAATGCATTTGTATTTCTTTCCTCTACAACATGTCTCTGATATAATGATATTTTATCTCAATGTGTTTCAATCTATCATGAAACACATGGTTCTCGAAGAGCTTCACACAACTCTGTTTATCACAAATAATAATAGGACGCATCTCATGATCAAATAAATCTATCAGAAGCTTGAGAAGACACACTTCTTCGCAGACTTCCACACTCAATGTTATATACTTTGATTCTGTGGTTCTCAAGGACACAGAGCTTTGTTTCCTGCTTCACCAGGAAACTAGGGAAAACTCCAAGGTAAAACAACAATCGGACATGCTCTTAGGTCCAGTGTACTCTTTTCTCAATCTGTATCGGCATATCCCTGCAAATACAAGTTCACACTGGAGGCATATCTCAGGCCATATCAAATTGTGCCTCATATCTATCTGAATACATGCTTTTACTGTTATCTAGTAAGTCTATCTCGGCTGACTCATGGATTGACAAAGCACATTCGTTGCATAGCATATATCAGGTCTGGTGTTAACCAGATACATCAATGATCCAATCAGTTGTCGGTACACATGTGGATCAATCTCGTTTGATTCATCATCATTCATTTTTCGTTAAATCCATCACCATCGGTGTAGACATGGATTTGCATTATGTCATACTGAACTTGCTTAATATCCACACTGTATATTTTCCTTGACTTAGTAAAAGTCTCATTGGTCCACTGTCATACTTCTTTTCCCAAGAACTGGTGCATCGTACCTAGATCCTTCATCTCGAAATCAGAAGTTGAGGCTTGCACGGCTTCCTGAATAAGTCATCAAAATCAGGCTCTCATCACCAACAATGTAATAGTATAGGTTTGGATCAACAACACTCTTGCTGAAACCCAAACTCATCAAGAATCCATCCATCTGATGTAGTTTCCAACTCATGGATGGTAGTATAGATGAAAGTGCATCGAGCTTATGGATCAATATGTCTCATCATAGTTCACTCTCTCTGCTTGTGATAATCCTCTGACTACAAGTCTCATTTTGTATTTCTTGACACTTCCATTAGTTTCATGTCTTTATACCTCTTGCAGATTTTGTCAAGCACGAAAAGGCCTTTTAAGGCCTACTACAAAGTCCCTAGGAATATCAACTGGAATAACTGGATCAATTGTATCAATGGCTATCTCCCTCTGGACTGCTTGAAGAGGAAGAAGGTATTGTCTCTCTTTCTCAATTAGTTTGGCTTCTTCTGAGTCAAGTGACTCCATCTGAAGTATGAAGGATAAACATCTTTCTTTTTTGTTAACCTTCCTGGAACAAGAAAACAAATGAAAGGAAACAAGACAAGAATATCTCCTAGAGGATATTCATGAGTACATCTCTAGAATCATATCATTTTAAGGATTGTTGTCACAGCTGCAACACCTACTTGTAATGTATCAACCTTATAAATGTAGGTTAGAAGCATGATAATTTAAAACAATCAAACATGGAGTCTTCACTTCCAGTGTCTTGTTCCTTTGAATGCACTAAGATTCCTTTGGATCCATGATTGCATCAAGGGTTCCTTCCTCCTGCAACTACCCTTATTACATTAATGAAAATAATGTATACAATTGCATACCTGAGAGTGTACACCAATGGAGATTTTCTTGTTTGTCAATGTCATGATGAGCAATGACATTCCTCGCTTTGTTTTACATAGACTTGTTTGCCCCTATAGACACATTATACTATGCTTCCTTGTTGAGTTAAATATTTTTCCAAGATAGATCTGAATTCTCCACTTGAACTGCTCTAAAAATTGTGTTAGACTTTTTCTTAGAAACCTTTGATAATTGCTTCAAAGACAGTCTTGAAACATGCTTAGGATGATCCAAAGACTCACAGTAAATGTTACCCCTGTAGCTCACCAAAAGTTACTCATGTACCAGATCTGAAAAATATTTAAACTTAGCATAGGTTTACTTCAATACAGTCCTTATACTTGTTTCATATATTCCCTTTAATTTGTCCTTCATCATAGCCTCAGAAATTTGATATTTTGATTTTGCTTCAAAATTGTCATAAAGTCACTTCAGACCTATGATAATATTGCTTCCTATAGCAGCTCGGATTTGTACTTTGCTTTCTACCTCAGACCTTAGATTTAGGTTGAGTATTTACTCAGTTGTTTGTTGCCACAGGTCTGTAATTTTAGGTCGAATACTACCTCAATTTTGGGTTGTGGAAACCTTATATTTTACCTCAGAAAGGTCTGGTCCTTCTTCATTATGAGTCTGTTGTTTAGAATTATTCTACAAAACTTACTCACACATGTCATATTTTGGTTTTAAGTATATTGTTTTTAGGAGTTTAGATTTGCAGTGTGTTGATGGGCCAAATCCCTTACTTCAACAGTAGGAACCAAACCCACCACCGAGGCCCAATTAGACTTTGCAACATTTGAAGATGGAATGGTTCTCCAGATCTTGCGATCCGGCCAATTTATCGATGGGATTTGTGTTTTCTTATGAAGGCTCTTCCTTTAGTTGGGATGATTCTCTTCTATGTTTTCTCTTGGGTAGGACTGGTAAGAGAAATGCAAGCCAGTATAAACCAACTTGACAGAAAACAAGATTAATTTTTAACTACTGGGGAAGAGGCTGAGCTTGGGATAACCCGTTGCTCAAACATGCAAACAATGATTCTATACCAGAGGCCTAGTACTAATACATTAACCATGTGAGCATCCAATTACTGTCTGAGAAACTAATTATCAGAAAGAAATCACATATGTAACAAGATAATGGCAAGCAAAATAATTCATCTACCATAACCATTCATCACATAATAACACAACGATTTATCTTCATCATTAAAGAAAAGAACATCAAAACATTGCACCAAATAACTTGACAACAGAATTAATTGTTATTACTCATTACTGCATCATTCATGAAACATGATAGGAAGTAGTTCTTCTCCAAGTCCAATCACATGCATCTGATGAAAATAGTTTTTCTTTGATCCAGAAGGACTTCTCAATTCATAGCAGCTTCAAAATAATTCTTCACCACCAAAAATAAAGAGTTCTTACAACAACCATTGACCCCTAACTAATTGGTCGATGTCTTTATTTATAATATAAAGTTTAACTGAAATTAATGGCTAAGTGCAGTTTAAGCAAAGAAAACATCGCCACATGGCGTTATCCTCTAACAGTTTCTTTAACAGTCAACCCGAGATATTTCCTAGAAAGGGTGACTTCTCTCATATTCAAACCAGCTGATAAATAGTTCTTCGCAAGTTTGGGCCCATGGAAATATGTGTTGTTCCATCGGAGCCCCATATATTCCCCTAATGTCCACTGCATGTGCCTGATACTTTACTAAACTAGATTTCAACTATTGTAGCATGGTTTGGGCTCTGATCGGATGTTCTGCGAATTGTTGCACTTGCCTGGCCTCGCATCGGTTATCTTTGTGAGCTCTTCAGTCCATAGCGAGTCTTTTTCGGAATGAAACTTGACTACGTCACTCGGGTCGATAAATTTATCGGGGGTGCTGAACTCGGGGAGCCCGACATCCTTCATTCGGAGCAATCTTTTTTCGGTAATCAGGGAATCTTTCCTACAATCGGGGTTGAGGTAGTTTAGTGATCAAGTAATATAATATAAGATACAAACAAACAAAATAGACCGATGTGTACCTGTGGAGCTCATTAGTCTCGATCAGAGTAGCTACTCAACCTTTGGGGCTGGAAAAAGATGCCAAAGTCGAGTGTGTGCACGTACGTTCCCAAAAGGTCGAATACCATAATAAGGAAGTTGTTGTATTCCTCCAGAAGTTGTATCACCAAGTGTGTCAACTATCATTCGTTAATAAAGGAAGTTGGAGAGTTTAAAGAGATTGGAATGATTGTACCATATATTCCCTACAACTCTGATCGACATCATTTTATGCGTTCTGGATTGCATCCATCGAGTAGTTGTGATGTGTTAAATCTTCAAGACATCCTATCATGAAGCGTGGGTGTTCTCTTGGCATGCTCTGTTTCTCTTCTTCATTCTGCTATGGGGAATTCTAAGCATATGACGAGTTTATACCTCTGTAACACTGGTCTTATGAGTTTATTCTAGAGAAACTACGTGTAGTGGTCCTTTACCATCAGTAGACATCTAAGCTACTGCGTTTTTGCACTATGGGACTTCACTCATGTTGAAATCACTAAAAGAGATATATAATGCGGCTTCTGATGCTTGGATGGCATCGGGGATAGGCATTAAAATGGAAAATTAATGTGTAGTTTTCTTTGTGGATTATCATTTTGTAAATCTCCGACGTTGAAATCGTATCAGGAGTCAGGTTCGGTGATACCACTCCTCTCTTTGCACGACACTTTCCTTGCACGACACTTACCTTTTTCTGAAGCTGAACGGATCGGTCTTCGGCAATATTCATTTCGAAGCTCATTCGCAAAAAGAGAAAATTTTCATCCGCCGACGCCGATGAAAATCAGTGCTCGACTATTTTGAACTTTTAAAGCGATTTTCATCACCTTTAACCTTTACCGATGTCGAAATTCCTACGTGTGTTGGGGAAAGATTTAGACTGTTGATTCCTTAAGTAGTTGTTAAGTCCTATTTAAAGTTAAGATGATTCTTTGTTGTATTGTTCAAGCAGACTTTAAAAAATTCAAACATGAAACATAAAAGATAAGTGCAGACATCAGTTTCATACTGAAGTGAAAATAGACATTGCAAAGGATCAAGTGGTACCCAAAAAGTAAAAATGGACATAGACTTTTTAGGGTGTGTTGAGTGCTCAACAAATGGCGATTCACTGGGAGAAAGCAGAATTTTTGTTCCTCCCCCAAGGCTCGGCTGATACAGAATCTGATGGAGAATATCAGTTGGTCTTAAATCGAAACCTCTTAACCTTTGCATTTGATGTCCTTTGGTTGATGCTTCTGGGTCTGCTTGTGGGGTTTTAACCTCTTTCCTCCATTTCCTTTGAACCTGACTCATGCCCCCTTTTTACAGAAGTTTAGGAAATTACTCACCGGCATGAAGCCTTTAATTACCTATACTCACCTGCTTCGGTGTTGCTCCACTACCGGTGAGCGTCCATAGCCCCGATGGAGTCACCCCGACATCACAGACCTTGCTCTTCTACCAGTGAGCATTCATAGCCCCGGGGGAGATATCTTCATACCTCTCCTATTATTCACTCTTTTGATTTTATTTCAGCATGATGCACTGAGTGAGTGGGAGAGGAGGATGTATGTTTATTTGCAAGGTGAGAGGGTTAAAGTGGATGCTTCACTAGCTATGTCCTCTGGGTTCATGTAGTCCTTTCCAACTTTCCTTCTTTCCCTTAAGGTCTTACCGAACCACAAAGTAGACATTTCTGAAATTTCTTCGAAGTTGTTCATTTTCTCAGGTTGGATAGAGGATTCCTCAAAGTAATCGCAAGTTTTATAGTGCTTTTGGTGTTTGTAAGTGAGTGATGAGTTAGAAACAAGGTTTTCTATGTTGCATGATTTCAAGGCCAACCATTGTTTTGATGGACATACCTTCAAAAGCATAGAAAACCAGAAATAAAAGAAACAACAAAAGAAGTATTTCACAATCGTGAAGATACTCAACAAAGAACATAAAACACACATATTTATTGTTTTATTCTTTTTTCTTTTTTTTTTATTGGAAGTATTGTTTTAGGGCTTGTCCATTTACTGGGAGGGCATCAGGTTCCCCCTTCAGATTCTGCAACTGATAAGTGCCTACCCCGATATTCTCAGCCACCTAGAAAGGTCCAAGCCATAGATTCTAAAATTTAGAATGTTTCCCTTTTGGTTCATTTGCTCTATCCCACTTCAGGACTAAGTCCCCTACATCAAAATTCTTTTCTTTAGCCTTACGCTTATCGAACCATCTTTTCACTATTTGTTGGTGAGATAGGAATTTTGACTTAGCCTTTTCTCTCTCTTCTTCCAGCATGAGCAGAGTGTTAATTCTTTGTTGCATGGTCGATGAAGGTTCCTCATTGGAATCTTGGGCTAGTTGAAGAGACGGAAGATAGAGACCATTTGGGAGGATGGCTTATTTCCCGTAGACAAAAAAGTGTGGGGAATTTCCTATAGATTCTTTGGGTGTGACCCTATCAGCCCATAGAGCATTATGGAGTAGATTATGCCAATTTCTTTGGTTATCTGCAACCATCTTCTTTAATATTCTTACCATGTTTTTATTAGTTGATTATGCCACATCGTTTCTCTGGGGATAATAATTCGCAGAGTAATTAATTATGATTCCTTTGTCCAAAGAAAAATATGTCCATAGGGTGGAAGAAAAGTAAGTTGCATTATTGAAGACCAGAACAGAAGGGACACCAAACCTTGTGATCAATTGTTGTTCTATGAATTGGATTACTACCTTCTCATTTACATGAGTCAGAGGAATGGCCTCTGAACATTTTGTGAAGTAGTCGGTAGCAGTAAGAATGTACTTGTGCAGTTTTGAAGAGCTAGGTGTAATTTCCCCTATGATATCCAACCCCCACTACTCAAAAGGCCTAGAGACAATCATGGGTTGGAGTGGGAATGATGCTCTCTTTTCCTTTCCAGCGCTTATTTGACAAGTCTTACAATTCCCAGTGTAAGTATGAGCGTCTTTGAACAAGGTGGGCAAATAATAGTCGATTCTCAGAATCTTGTGAGCGGTGGTGTTTCCTGCGAAATGTCCCTCGGCGGGGCCATCATGGAGTTCCTTAAACACTTTGTATGTGTCTTCACGTTCGAGACATCTTAATAGTACCCCATCATAATTGATCCAGAAGAGCACCGAATTTATAAGGTGATATTGTGTTGATTTTAATATGAGGGCTCTCCTTTCCCTGGGGTTGAGGTTTTCAGGGCAAGTCCCGTAGTGTAGAAGATAATTTAAATCCTTATACCA
Source organism: Picea sitchensis (assembly GCA_010110895.2). Lineage (NCBI taxonomy): Eukaryota > Viridiplantae > Streptophyta > Pinopsida > Pinales > Pinaceae > Picea > Picea sitchensis. The sequence goes on from SNQJ01S0026034.1 coordinate 66,043, forward strand.
AGACTCTTGTCCTGGGGATATGTATGATACTTCACCACACCATAGTGCCATTTCATTTTCCCATCCGGAATATTCATTTACTTGATCCTGGGATTCAACTACAAGCTTGCATAACCCTTGTCCTTTTACTAGTTTGGCAAGTTTTATATATAGATCAAATTCCCTGACTACTATCATCTAGTTCCCTCTTATTTCCCCCATTTCTTGTTGGGTAAACAAGTATCGGACTGTAGGATGTGGCACAATCACTTTAGTGTGATTCTTGACAATGTAAGACCTGAAATGGTTTACTGCCTTATATACCGCGTAGGCATGTTTGTCTATAGCAGGATAATTGAGCTCAGCTCCTTGAAGATTAGTACTCATGAATGACACTGGGGATTCTTGTTTTCATCATTCTTCTAAGTCAAAACTCAGGATGTGGCACAATCACTTTAGTGTGATTCTTGACGATGTAAGACTTGAAATGGTTTACTGCCTTATATACTGCATAGGCATGTTTGTCTATAGCAGGATAATTGAGCTCATCTCCTTGAAGATTAGTACTCATGAATGACACTGGGGATTCTTGTTTTCATCATCCTTCTAAGTCAAAACAGCAGCTATCGATTGGTCAGAGGAGAAAGTATAAAGGGAAAAGTCTCTATCGAAATCGGGACTTCGCAACACCGGGGCCCGGGATATAGCAGCTTTGATATTGTTGAAGGCATATTTTCACTCATCATCCCACTTAAATTTTTCATCCTTTTGAATCATAATTTGTAAGGGTCTGATGATTTTTGCGAAGTCGGGGGTGAAATTCCTCACAAAATTGATTTTTCCGAAAAAGAACTACATAGCTTTCTTGTTATGGGGTAAGGGAAGTTGAGTTATGCACTTAATCCTTTCCGGGTCTATGTGAATCCCTGCTTGAGATATAATGTGACCTAACAACTTACCTTCCTCAACACCGAATATAGTTTTCTTAGGGTTTAAGGATATACCGTATTTCCTACACCTCTCGAAAATCTGAGTTAAGTGTTGGATGTGCTCTTTTCTATTCTTCGAATACATTGTTACGTCATCTAGATACACTACCACACATTTGTTGATTAGTCCTCAGAAGGCTACGTACATGGCCCTTTGGAAGGTCTCTCCTGCATTAATTAACCCGAAAGGCATGTGTTTATAAGAGAAGGTTCCCCACTTGGTTCGGGAGGTGGTTTTTAAATGGTCTTCCTCCGAAACTAGGATTTGGTTGTAACCTGAGAAACCGTCTAGCAAAGAGAAAACCTCTGAGCCAAACACGGTCTGCAGGATTTGTTCTATCGGTAGTACTGGGTAATTGTCCTTCTCTGAAGTTCTGTTGAGGTTCCTGAAGTCTATGCATAGGCAGATTTCACCCAACATTTTCCTCACCTGAACAAGATTTGCTACCCATGCAGAAAGCCTGACCTGGAAAATGATCTTGGCATCTAAAATTTTCTTTAATTCCTGATACATGAGAGGTTCTAGGGATGGGTGATACTTTTGGAGCTTCTGTTGGAAAGGTTTCAATTCAAGTTTTAGCGGGATAGTGTGCTAAATGATACGGGTATCATACGTTTTCAGATCTCTATAAGACCAGGCGAAGACATCTTGGTATTGTCTGAACAATTTGAGATAAGATTTCCTTTCTTCCTTAGATATAGTCTTGTCGAGATTCACATTCTTTAGGTTTTCTGGGGTCCCAAGAATTATAGTTTCATGTAGGGGACAAGTGCTAAACAACTGAGAAGGGGGGGTGAATCATTTGTACCTGTTCTTAAACAATTATGCTTATTTTAAACTCTTTACACAACATTTAATGACAGTCACAATAATGCAGGGAAGTAAGCAATAGAACATTCAGCATCAGTCACACATATGAGATGCACATAGATAGATATTTCCTGAGGAAACCCATACAGGGTAAAAACCTCTTCTTCTTTATATGATAAGTAATCTGTACATTCTTTACATTATCATACATATGAGAACTAACTCATAATGCGGCTACAACCTCTGTTTTGCAAGCAGTAACTTGCTGAGAGCACCAACTCTCTGTTTTCTCTAGCACCTACTAGAAGGAAGCACCAACTCCCTAGTTTCTCTAACACCCACTAGAAGGAGGCACCAACTCCCTGGTTTCTCTAGCACCAACTCCCTAAGTGTTCCAGCACCAACTGGATGGAAGCACCAACTTCCAGTCACACGGGCACCAACTTGTATAACAGAGAACAACAATTCTCCCTTGCACCACCCTACCACCCTTGTTTCTCTGGCTGCAACCAAATGGAAGCTACAACTCCCTGTGATCAAGCACCCACTTGAACCTATGAGGACAATAGTCCTCCCTATCACCTCCCTACCACCCTGAAATATTTATCTTTGCTATTAAGAATTATTACGGCGATATAAAGTTCTCCAATGGCCTACCGTTCTCATCACTGTTCTACTACACTACGCAGCTCTATCTACACCAGTGTCTTCTGCACACTCCTTGCGCTTTATGTTCTTTTACCTTTTATGCTCTCTACACCATGCCCCTTCAATTCTCCATTCCCCTTCTGTGCATTTCTGCTACTGCGCTTTGCCTCCTTCTTCACACCTCAACCACACCCAACCACAACTCCTTTGATCTCTTCTCTGTTCCCCATTCTTATCCTCTGTGCTGCTTGTGCATGCAGTGTCCCCCAAGCTCCTGCATGCTCTCCCCATCTCGAGTGCTCTGCCTCATCATCATCCTAACTCTTTAGCTTCTCTGGAAGTTGACGCATGCGTCCATCATCATTGGGTGTTATTTCAAGATTCCTTCACCTCTCCAGCAGTCGAGACTCTTCGTCTTCTCTATTACAGATGAACTCAACCTCTTTGTTGCAGTTACAGGCTTCAACGCTCTTCCATCTATCAATCGCCTCTATGACCAGTCTTCATCCCACTGGTAGATTCCTTGAAACTCTTCAGCGCCTCTGGAAATCACACTCAAGTCTCTTCGAGTCCTCTGGAAGAAACCATCAGTGGTTTCTAGCAGTTACAGAGCGATCCATGAAATGGATCCTAGCTATGATAGCTCCTTCCACTTGCGTTACCACCGGCAGTGACCACCGGCTACATAGATATTTCATCATTTCGGCATTTCGGTATTCGTGTGATCAAGTGTCTCGACACTTCAAGTCACAGTCCCTGAAACTCTGAAATGGAGCTTATCGCTTCAGGATTTTCTCTATAGCTCTTCGATGATTTGACCACCATCAGTGACCGAGCACTTATCCATAAATCGCTTTCGAAATTTTGCAATTCAGCATTTCGGCATCCTTGATGCGAAGAATTCTTGACAACTTGTTGACGGGCGAAATTGATCGTCCGTCAACTGGGAGAGTGGAACCGGTCTGGGGTTGTCTAAATAACCCAAGCCATTTGGAATGGACCACCCTGACGAGTTTAACGGCTATGTTGGCCACCCTAAGGTCTTTTAAGAAAACCAAAGAGAAAACTAATCTAAACTAACTAATCTATCTAAAACAAATCAAACTAACTAACTAAAACTAAATAAAAGAAACTAAACTAACTAATAATAAAAACAAACTAATATACTAATCTAATTAAAACAAACTACTAAATTAAACTAAAACTAAATATAAACTATTCTAACTATTATATACTATTTACTAATTACTATTATAATAACTCAAATCAACTATCTAATTAACAGCTGCGATATTACTTATTCACAAATATACACTATAAACAACCAACAGATTTAATTAAAACCTGCAAAACTCATGTGTTTTCTGCCCTAAGACAGTCAAGGATCTCTTTTTTATTTTTTTTATTTTATGAAAAAGAAATAAATATTACTGAAATTAAACAATCTAATATATTTACTGAAATTAAACAATCTAATATAAATCTAATTAAACTTATATCTGAATTAAACTACTTAATGAAAATAGTAAACAACAGACTAATTGACCTGGGAACGCTCCAAGTCTGCCCTGTGTATGATGACTTCTAAGCTAGTCGGAGGAGGGAAACTCACACCAGTTAGTCCATAATCTTTTCGTAAACGATTAGATGCGCTGCTCCTTGAAGTGTTTTACAGGACAAACAAGACATAAAAGAAAATCATAACAATCTTATGATTATAAATTCATGCAATAAGGGAAACCTGTTATGCAAAAACTTATATATAACAATTCAATTTATGAAGAAGATAAA
>SNQJ01S0026034.1:71727-81792 GCA_010110895.2 Picea sitchensis
CTTACAATAGTAAGGATCACATTATATAAGAACCAAAATCAACCATGACCCCTATATAATCAAGTATAATTCATACATTTACATGCTCAATGCCTTATCAATCAAATAAAATTCAAGTTGCGCAATCAAAGCAAGAATGTCATGGTTTGAAAAATCTCTTCAGCCACATAATAATAAACCAAAGGTAAGTGCCTTTCAGAATATCAAATGAGAAGCTCACAACAGTTCAAATAACGATGGAGGAGTTTTCACGCTTTCAGTCGTGAAAAATAAATTGAAACCAATTTGCAAACGTCGCATGAAATGAAAATATCGTTAATCTGCAAAATGCGATGAAAAATTGAAGTTCATGAGACATAGGTGTAGGCATCTTTTAAGGCAATAAAAAAATTGTATTGGCTGCCAACACAACTCTAAGTCCCAGTATCTGAAACTCCAAAATGGAGTCGAATCAACGGTATTTTGGCAATTCGTGTTTCGTCATTTTGGGACACCTATGGTGAAGAGTCTCGGTGCTTAAATCCTCCAACTCCCAGTATCCAAAGTTCTGAAATGGAGTCGAATCAAGATCCGGTATTTCGTTGTTTCTCATTTCAGTAATTCGGCATTTCGGCACTTTTGTGGTGAGGTGTTTCAACACTTCAAATCCCGATATCCGGAACTTTGAAATGGAGTTATTTCCTAGTTTTCAAAGCTCTTTGTTGGTGCCTTTTTTGGGATTTCGGCGTTTCACTTTTCGCAACTTCGGGACTCCTTTGATGAAGAGTCTCGACTCTTGACTCTTCCAACTCCCAGTATCCGGAACTCAAAAATGGATTCTTTGACATGCTCTAATCTTTCGCCTTTCGAGATTTTGAGGTTCTCTACTTCAAAGGTTAATGTTCCTTTGATCTTTGATTTCCCGGTCTGCGAAAATCCGAAATGGAGTCTTTGTGGTGCTCTGATCTTTTGTCATACGTCCATCCCCGATGAATTCTCGATCCACCGGCTCGAATCATTTCTCCATTTCGTATTTCGCGATTTGGAAGGATAGAGAACTTCCTTCCTTTGACTTCTTGGTCAGCGAAATGTTGATCTGTGACCATGTGTCCTGCCCGAAGATGGACGGTCCTCCTTCTTTCAGGATTTCGACGTTTCGCATTTCACGATTCCGGGACTTGTCGTGAGTGTCCTTGACACCTCCACCTCCCGGTATCCGAAATTGTCTCCTGCTTTCGGGATTTCAGTGTTTCGCATTTCGCGATTCTGGGACTCCTGTGGTGAAGTGTTTAAACACTTCCACCTCCCGGTATCCGAAACTTCGAAATGGAGTAGGATCAATTTGTCCCTGAACTTCCTTGCCTGCTTGTTTGCCATCAAATGATCAAGCACACTCTTGCATTCTGCGTGCACCTCTACACTTATCCTCCTAAGCTTACGTAGTCCCTGTTTTGACATCATTGCATACTCTGATCTTGCCATCAATGACAAGCACACCTATCTGTAAACATTCCAACAATCTTCCCCTTTGGCATTGATGGAAACCCTGAATGAGTGCGCTAAACTGTTTGAACCTCCAACTATAGCATCTGGTCCAGACCACTCGGACCACTCCTTTTCTCCCCCTTTGACATCAATGTCAAAGAAAACATGCTCCCCCTGAGCTGTTGCAGTATTTTTAGGAGGTATCAAATATTCAATCAATACAAAGATCCCCCTAACAAGATGGACTCTCTTAGGTGTGAGACAGGATGACACCTAGCTTCTATCGGAGATATTCAAATGGTGTCTTGGCTAGGGGTTTAGTAAAGATGTCTACAATTTGTTTTGTGGTTGTAATGTAATGGACCTGAACAACCTGATTGGTGACCTGCTCTCTCAGAAAATGGTATTTTATGGGAATATGCTTGGTCTTGGAGTGGAATACAAGATTCTTAGACACACTAATGGCACTAGTGTTATCACAATTAATTGGGATCGGTGAAACATATTTTACCTCCAAGTTTGCAAGTGTCTAAATCATCCATAATACCTGAGTGCAACAGGTAGCAGCAGCTATGTACTTTGCCTATGTAGTTGATAAAGAAATGGGATACCACAGACCATAAGTCATTGTTTCTTTCATATAATGGCCATCTATTTATAGTACCATGGAAATATATTTCATAACATGTTCCAAGTGTGAATGGAAGGCCTTTATAGGTATATCCCATCCTTTCAGTCATCCTAAGATGAAATTTTGGGTCGATCTTGGGGTCTTTTCCTGATTCACTTCAGCCTAAAAGTGGTTAAGGCCTGACCAAATCCATAAATGCGTCATTTTCATGTTCATGTGGGTTGAATCAGCGATAGTCATTTTATCACATGAAATCATCAAGAGTCACAAGTGACAGTCATGAGCACAAGCGAACAGGTGAGTGTAGTTTTCCACAGCGGAGATCCCATGTACATTTCGATTTAGTGCCATCTCTAAACGTGGTTGGATGGATTCCATAGTTGGAAGGCTGATAAATATTTGGCAGGGGTGATAAAATAGTAGGTGTGCCTAGATCGCATATCATGACCAGATCAATGACCACAAGTCATTTCAGTGTTGCAACATGCTCGGGCATTAAAATTCCTTAAGCAGGCCGAAATCCAAACCATGGTATCGTGGGAGAGCTATGTGATGGAAGGCGGTACATTTTGGGCCCAAAAGTGGTGTGGGTCCAAACTGCTTTTGACGACCCCAAAATCATGTGCTCATCTAGCACCGAATCCAACAACATCACGTGGCCACCCCCTAGTCATCAATTCATGTCCCAATCCCGAGGAGGATTCAGTTAATGAATAAGTTATGGTAGTTGAAATCTCAGCTCAATCCATAAATAGGAAGCATGGAATCTATGGCGGAGGAGATAGAATTGTAATCCTGAGGTACCACAATGGACAGTTTCTTCTTGCAGGCCCATACTGATCTGAGCTTGGGTCTGACAAGAGTAAACATGCACAGGCTAAAATCCTTGGATGGGATGGCCAGATGACTCTCCTAACAGTTGTTCACTTATCTGAGTATAAATAGATCAGTTCAAGATTTTGTTATGGTCGTCGAATGGCTGAGTAGAGCTCCCTATTTTGTAATATTTTGATACCAGAGTTGTTCTCTGGTTATGTATGAGACCTGATGTTTTCTCAGTAATAGAAGTCAACTCCTTTCATCATCTTTTTTATTGTTGTACTGAAACACTCGTGCATGGATAATCCATATGATTTCTTGTAGTTGTATTGTAATGGAGGTTTGATTATAATGTTGTTGTGACGTATTTCATTATTCTCTTTCATTGTCTTGTTTCCTCTTATGTTGAAATTCCCATGCATGGATGATACATACGAGTTATTGTAGTTGTATTGTAATGGAGGTTTGATTATAATAATGTTGTGATATATTTTAGTATCTTAAACTTGAGTTCAAGAGTGCTCTTGTGCCTGATTTTCTCTTCACCAAGTTGCTTGAAGGTCAGACGCTCATGGAAGACTTGTCCACCTTTCTCACTAAGTCTTCCTTCTTCTCACCTTTATCCTTACCCACTAACTCAAGTTAATGAGGACATCATTTCCTTATGCATTGCTTGTCCAGTTTCTACGTTAAAACATTCTTATGTTGAGCTTTGTCCATTTGACCTCCACTCATAAACCTACCTCCACAAACATTTGATGGGTATTGGGCTTATCCTCTTGCAATATGAGGGTGACTCTCATCACTAACATTCTTGGCATCATTGTCAGGGAAAGAATTGAATACATTTCCCTGGGATTGAATGACAAAGAAATTTTGATTCTGAAGGTGCATTAGAAATCAGTACTTTGAAGATTGTAGCTTGCACCTCGCGACTCCATGGTTTTAGTTATGGCTCCTAAAGGCAGACACACGAGGTCCACTCCACAACTACCTATGGAAACACCTAAATCTGGCCCAAAAAATATTATCAATAAAGGAAAGACCTCTCAAGAAGGACTTTCAATTGTTGTACCAGGTGATTTTGGTAATTTACATGATTCTTCTTTCAAAACTCTAGTAGTTGTATCCATTTCTCCTTTTATACCATCTGTTGGAGTTTCCACAAGTTTAGATTTTGAAATATTTCATGTTGAACTCCCCCATCCTAGTATTCATTTGGAAGGAGAAATTTTTGAAACCCATGTTTCCCCTGATATTGTAAAGTGGTTTATACCTAGGAGCTTCGAATATTTTCCCACTTTGGATTTTCCCACTCCTCCTGCTATCAAATTTGTTGTAACTAAAGAGGGAAAAACTTATTTTCCTTTGAACCCTATACCATTCTACTCCAACACTCAATTGTTTCCCCTTTCCCTTAGAAACATAGCTGCATTCCTACCTGTCCAAGCTCCATCTCCTCCTTGTTCTCCTACAGTTCACATCCAAATGGCATGTGCTAATCTTCCTAGAAACAGGATGGTTGCCATAGTAGTTGCTAGATATGCCCCTCTTATTTTAGCTCATCCTATGAATGCTCTCCCAGTTGAAGACTACCTTAAGTACATGCCCAAGTTCACGGGAGAGGAAGACATAACTGCAGAAGAACACCTTTCATATTTTTATAGTTATGCAGATAATCTTAACATTGAAAATGAAGATGTGTGGATGAGAGTTTTTGTACAAATCCTTGATGGTGAGGCCGGGAAATGGTTTAGGGGCTTTACTCCTGGATCTATTGTTGGGATTGAAGCTCTGGATGATTCATTCTTGAGGCATTGGGGGGATAAAAAATATTTTATTTATTATATTACAAAATTGGGTCACTTAAGAGGAAAGAGGGGGGATCTGTTTCAAACTTCTCAAAAATATTTTATAAGATGTATAATAAGATTCCCATTGAAATAAATCCTACATAAACCTCTACCAAAATTACCTATGTCAGTGCTTTTGACCCTGAGTTTTGCCTCCTGTTGAGAGAAAGAAGAGCTACCTCTTTAGCTCATATGAAAGATGTATCCCTTGAAGTAGAGTCTAATATATTAGCAGTTGACAAAATTAGGAGTAAAGACGATAGAGACAGAAGAAAAGGTAGGGCTGAAGCTTCAACCTCTGATTCCTCTGTTTCCTACCCTCAAGTGGATGAGTTGACAAAACTGGTAAAATCACTCTCTACAGAAATGGAGAAATTGAATTTTGAAGTAAAGAAGAGATATAGGAACACCCAGAATGCTGATAATAGGGGTAATTTAAGAATACCCGATAATTCCCCTCAGATCATCCAAAGAGATCAAAGAAATAGGGATAAGGATGATAAAAAAATCCAATCCCCTCTCCAAAATAACCTGGTTATTGATGAAGAAGGAGAGGAAGAAGAATTTGACCCTAAAATCCATTTTCTTGGTGACACCTCTTCATCTCCTCATTTAACCCAATCTGCATATGAATAGTCTCTCATGGATAGCCAAATAAAAAAATTGAGCAAAGGGGAAAGGACCAGTGGAAATCCTAATAGATACAACTCGAGGTCAAAGAAGAAAGAGGGGAAGCCTGACATTTCTAATCAGCCTACTAGAGCAGAGAATCTTGCTAAGGATGTGGTAGCTAGCAGTGAATAAAAAGAGGCACAAAACCCCCAGGCAGTGTTTAAGAGCCATACCCCAGAAATTAAGGAGATTCTGAAGCCTCCCTCCTCTTTTAGTTTTGAGAATAAGATTCAAAATATTAAAATCCCTGTACCTTTTTTGGAGATAGTTAAGAATGAGGATTTCAAAAGGTACCTTTCCAAAATGTTGTAGCCTAAACCTTCATCTTATCCCACATATTCATTCAACCTCCAAGATGAAAAACCAGTTGTCATACTGGGACCTTTGGTGGAGGATAGGGATGACTCTTCCCCTCCTTTATATACCTCATTGAACATTCATGATAAAGTGTTGCACAATTGTTTGATGGATTCAGGGGAATCTCATAATATCATGCCTAAGACTGTCATGGATGAGCTTGGGTTGGAGGTTACAAAAAACTACCATGACCTATACTCATTTGATTCCAGGAAGGTGAAGTGTCTTGGGGTTATTAAAGATTTGGATGTTTCCTTGTTCCAGTTACCAATGAAAAGTGTGGTCACGGATATTGTAGTGGTTGATGTCCCCCCTAAGTTTGGGATGCTCTTGTATAGATATTGGATCAAAAGGATAGGGGGAACTTTGCAGATGGATCTTTCATGTGCCACCATTCCTGTGTTTGGAGGCGAACATAGAAGGCTTTATAGGGAAGTACAACTTGCTTACATTATCAGTGATGAATAAAATCCTACCAACCACCCCATTTTTAAAGTTGATATTGATTTAGGAACCAATATATTACATCTCATTGATTCTCCTCAAACACCTATTGAAATCAGACTGCATCCTATTACCTATTGTGAACATCCTCCTCCCAATACCTTTGTTTGAAATATTTTTTTTGATGGAGCCTCTTCTAGGGAGAGTGTTGGTGTTGGGGTAGTCTTTATTTCCCCTACCCAAGAGACCATATCTCTATATTACAAACTTGAATTTGAAACAACAAACAATGTGGTAGAATATGAAGCGCTTGTTTTGGGTTTGAGGGATGCTAAAGACATGAAGATTGAAGAGCTAGCAGTGTTTGGAGATGCTGAGTTAATTGTTCACCAAGTCAAAAATATGTATCAAGCTAAGCACCCCAGGTTGAGGACCTACAGAAATGAAGTCTGGGATCTTGTTGATAGTTTCTTCTTGGATTTTAATATCTCATTTGTTCCAATAGAGGAGAACACTATGGCATATTCTTTGGTTGTCTCAGCAAGTAAGTTCAGGGTTCCTTTTCCCTCCAAAATAAAGTATGATGTGGAAGTAAAGTATAGACCCTCTATTCCTGACAATGTCAAACATTGGAAGCTTTTTGAGGATGATCTTGAGATAAAAATATTTCTTGAGACTGTGGATGAATTTTCTTCTTCACATATTGATCAAGATCAGGATACTGAAGAAATCCCCCATGCTGATATTTTTCTGAATAAAATTGTTGACCATCATATTGTTCAGTTACCCAGTAACCATATTCCAAAAGGACTTGTCCCCTTGGAGAGATTGTTTGATAGAAATGATGTTGTTGTAAAGATTAAAGTTTCAATTGAAGATGTTGATGTGACTGAATGCAATTTATGAACAAAGGAAGACCCAATTTATGTTAAATTGTCTAGAAGTTTTTCAAAGGACCAAAAGGATGAATATGTTAAGATTTTAAAGGAGTTTGCTCATGTGTTTGCCTGGAAATATGAATATTTAAGAACATATGACACCAACATCATTGAACATAAGATCCCTTTGAAAGAGGAGACCAGGCCATTTAGACAGAAACTCAGACAAATAAATCCCATGTTGTTGTCTATTATGGAAAAAGAAGTGAAAAAACAGTTGAATGCCCAAATCATCATTCCTTTGAGATATTCAAAATGGGTGGCTAAATTGGTGCATGTGAGGAAGAAAAATGGGGAAATCAGGTTATGTGTTGATTTCAAGAATTTGAACAGGAGCTCCAAAAACGATAACTACCCCTTGCTAAAGATGGAGCACATTTTGCAGAGAGTGACTAGTCTGTCTAGGATGTCTATGATTGATGGCTTCTCTAGATACAATCGAATTTTTTTCCTGCCTAAAGATAGAGAGAACACATCCTTCATTAATCCTTGGGGCACATTCATGTATGCTAAAATTCCCTTTGGATTGATGAATGCAAGAGAAACCCTCCAGCGAGCCATGGACATTGTCTTTATTGCAGAGAAAGACAAATTTGTAGTCATCTATTTGGATGACATTATAATGTTCTCAAAATTTGACAAAGAGCATTGTCATCATTTGAAGAATGTATTTTTGAAGTGCAGAAGGTTCGGTCTCTCTCTCAATCCTAAGAAATATTTGTTTGCTATGAAGGAAGGTAAATTATTGGGGCACATTGTGTCAGCAGAAGGGGTAAGAATTGATTCAAGCAGAGTAGAGGCCATCCAAACCTTATCGTTTCCTAGATCTAAGAAAGAGGTTTAGTATTTCTCGAGTAAGATCAATTTTCTAAGAAGGTTCATCTCTAACTTTGTTGAATTAGTGAAGTACATTACAGCCATCCTCAAAAAGGGAAATGAGGTGAAATGGACTTCTGAGGCTTGAGAATATTTTGATCAGATCAAAAAGGCCTTGATTGAAGCACTTGTGCTCGTCAGCCCTGATTATTCTAAGGAATTTCTGATATTTTTCTTTGCCTCATTTGACACATTGGTTTTTGTTTTGCTATAGAAAAATGTAGAGGGGTTAGAGAAGCCTATTTCCTTTTTCAGTAGAGCGTTGAGGGATGCAAAAATGAGATATGATATCATGGAAAAGAAGGTGTATGATTTGATTTTTTGTTGTATGAAAATCTGTTTTGCATTCAAATATTGTTGCATATTTCCCTTCAGCCTCAGTGAAAGAGATATTGATCCATCCTGACATAGATTGAAAGAGAAGTAAATGGATTACTAAAATTCTAGAATTTGTCCTGGAAATGAAGCCCACTAAATTGGTGAAAGGCCAAGGTTTAGCCACGTTGCTGGATGAATCAAATTTCAAAGAGTTGGGGGTTAATTTCATGGACATGAACTCAGAAAATCATCAAGATGGGATTGTTTATAAGAGATCTCTTGTCAGTGTAGATTTTAACTTTGTACAATATTTACTGCAAACAGATTTTCAGTAAAACAACAAAAAAGATACAATGGAAAATACAAACATTACATAGAGATTTTTCCCCTGGAAACCCAAACCAAGAAAACCATCATATTCTATATTCATTCATAGTGATACAATGTTTACAATACAATATACATATAGGATCCTACGGCATCCAAAACCCTAACCCAATGACCTAGATTAGTCAAAAACCCTAATTCCTTAACTGGAAATAGAAAACCAACGGCAAAAAACCATGTGCCGAAAAACCACCTAAATATGTGACGCTACTACTCGTGCAAAGAATATAACACTTACCCAACATTCTCCCACTTATTGTTTTCTTTTCATACAAGGGGTTACAGAGTTACATAGTCAACAATCCAGGGCATCAATGCCCATGGATCCTCTACACCAAGAGAACTTCCCATTGCTCACAGAGTTTGTTAATGAGTCTGCAACATTCTTCAAAGTGTCCACCTTCATCAGCGATACTTTATTTTCTTCAATCATGTCTCTCACAAAGTGATATTGAATATCAATATGCTTTGTCTTTGAATGATAAGTCGGGTTCTTCGCCAAACAAATTGCACTCTGATTGTCACACTCTATCCTTACATCTTGTTGTACCAACCCAATACCTGAACAAAATATTTGTAACCATACTTCTTCCTTACTTGCATGAGTGGCTGCCATGTATTCATCTTCTGTAGTTGAAAGTGCCACTACAGCCTGTCTTTTTCTCATCCAACTTATTTCTCCTCCAAACAGGTTAAACACATACCAAATTGTAGATCTCCTACGATCCAGATCTCCAACCAAGTCTTCATCCACAAAGCCATGTATATCCACCACTTTGTTCAATCTCGGTCTTCCTTCGTAGCACAATCCATAGCTAGCAGTTCCACACAAATACCTAAAAACCCTTTTTACTGTTGTCCAATGCTCCTTCCCCAGTTTTGACATATACCTGCTCAAAATTCCCATTGCATGTGCAATGTCTGTTCTAGTACAGACCATTGCATACATCAAACTACCAACTGCACTCGCATATGGAACACGAGACATGTCCTCCTCATCTTCATGTGTCTTGTGACATTTCTCCCCAGATAACTTTACACCAACAGGAATAGGAACCTTGACCGGTTTACATTCATGCATATTAAACTCTGCAATATTGTCTCGACATATTTTCTCTGATTTAACCAGATTTTCCTCCTTTTCTGATCTCTTTTAATTTCCATGCCCAAAATGAAATTTGAAGCACCGAGATGCTTCATGTCAAATTTAGAGGACAACTGAGTTTTCACATCCTAGATAATCTCCTTGTTGTTTCCTATCAGCAACATGTCATCCACATACAATACCAAATAAATCAAATGATCA
>SNQJ01S0026034.1:81802-96373 GCA_010110895.2 Picea sitchensis
TACCACATCCTTGGTGATTGTTTTAAACCATACAGCGACTTTTTCATCTTGCATACCATCTCCTTCTTTCCCTTCATAGTATAACCTTCTTGTTGCTTCATATAGATTTCTTCTTCCAGATCCCCATGTAGGAATGTTGTCTTCACATCCATCTGTTCTAATTCAAAATCAAATGCAGTAGCAACAGATAACAGAAATCTTATAGAGGTTAACTTGGCAACAGGAGAAAAAATCTCACCAATATCAATTCCCTCAACCTGGGAATAACCCTTTGCTACTAACCAAGCTTTGTATTTCTCCACTTTTCCTTCTTCATTTAGCTTCTTTTTAAATACCCATTTGTTGCCAATGTTATTTCTTTCCGTCGACAACTCCACTAGATCCTAAGCCTCATTCTTATCCAAAGATGCCATTTATTCATCCATGGCCCTTTTCCAGAGATTTCCATCCTCTAAATCCATTGCCTCCCTGACAGTTCTAGGATCATCATCAGTAATAGACAAAGAAAATTTTGAATGGAAATCATATGGAATATACCTTTCCAGTAGCCTTCTTTCTCGAACCGATCTCCTCAATATTGGAGTATGAGGATCTTCTTCTTATTATTCTTGTTCTTATGTAGAGTCTGATTCATCATCCTTTAAATCAAGCTCTATCTTCTCTAGTTATTCCTTACTTGGTAGGACTTCCTGTTTAACAACATCCTTCATTTCTCTAAATACCACATCTCGGTTATACACTAACTTCTTAGTTTTTGGGTTCCAAATCTTATAACCTTTGAGACCATATTTATATCCAATAAAGATACACTTTTCAGCCTGATTATCTAGCTTACTCTTGTTTTCCTTTGGAACATGAACATATGCATCACAGCCAAATACATTGAGATGTGTGAGAGAAGGTTCCTTACCAGTCCATACCTCTTGTGGAATCTTGTCATCCAACGCTGATGAGGGTGATCTGTTGACCAGGTAACATGCAGTACCCACTGCCTCTGCCCAGAATTATTTCCCTAACCCGGCACCACTGAGCATGCACCTTGCTTTTTCCATCAACATATTTTTCATCCTTTATGCAACTCCATTCTGCTGAGGTGTATATGGAGTAGTCTTTTTCCTTGCTACACCGCACTTCTTACAAAATTCTTCAAATTCATTCCCGTGGAACTCTCCGCTATTATCTGTCCCCATCACCTTAATTATTTTCTCTGTTTGATTCTCAACAAGAACCTTAAACTCTTTAAACCTATCAAAGACTTTGGATTTATTCCTAAGGAAATATATCCAAGTATTCCTTGAAAATTAATCTATAAATGAGATGTAGTACACATATTTTCCAAATGATGGGACCGACACAGGTCCAAAAACATCACTGTGAACTAGCTATAAAATTCCTTCTGCCCTCTTTGCACCAGAGGGGAATCTTACCCGATTTTGCTTCCCATATAGACAATGTTCATATAAATCAAAATCCAAACAGCAGATAGACATACCTTCAACCATACCTTTACCATGTAGTAGTCGAAGACCCTTCTCTTCGATATGCCCTAGTCTTTGATGCCACAGCATAACCTTTTCTCTAGATACTGTAGGATTTCTTTCTTCTTCAACTCCAATATCAAGAACAATGGAACCATTACACCCATCACTAATAGTTATTCCTTGCATCTTATATAGAGTTCCAAACCAAAATCTCTTCAGCAACACCATTGCTCCTCAAACCATCCTGCAGGTTTCCTTTTCAAATATTGTTTTTACCCCTACATCGTCCATTTTTCTTACAGAAATCAAATTTTTGGCCAAACCTGGGATATTCAGAACACCAGGCAATTTTATAATCCTTCCATATATGAGCCTCAACTTGACTTTTCCTCGTCCTTTTCGCAAAACCACTCCCTATGGGGAGTCATATGAAAGGATGCACTAGAGTCAACCAACCATGCCTCGTGATCTGCATGTGTGCTTGAAGAAGCCAAGTACACATCCCCTCCTTCTTCCTTGGAGGTATTTTCTTCTGTAGAAGGAGATTCTTCAGATCCCTTCTTTTTCTCAACTTTGGATCTACATTACTTCTTTTAGTGCTCTTATTTTCCACATCTCCAACAAACCTTTAAAAAAAATTCGGGAGATTTAGATCTACCCTTAGACTTAGATCTCCCACTTGAGAACTTAGATCTATTTCTTTCCTTGGAACGTCCTCTTGCAAATAATGTGTCTGTGTTATGTCCTTCCATATTCTTTCATCTCATCTCCTCCAACAACAAAGATGAGACCACTTCATCAAAATTCAAGGAAGTTGTATTACTACCTATGGCCACAACTAGACTATCCCATGAGTCTAGTAAAGAACACAGTAAACTGATACATTTATCTTCATCTGAAATTCTAATCTCAACAGATACTAACTGACTTACCACAGTATTGAAGGCATTCAAATGCTCTGCCACCGAGTCTCCATATCTCATCCTCAGGTTATACAGCCTCTTTCTCAGGAATAGTTTATTCACTAGGGACTTATAATGATACAACCTCCCAACGTATCCCATAAATCCTTGGTTGTAGCTTCCTCTGACACATACAATAATATTGAATCTGAGAGACACAGTCGGATTGTGCTCTTTTCCTTCTAATCCAAATTTTTCCAGACATCTACTGAAGTTCATGTAGGTGCAGTACCTGGATCTACTGCGATCCATTGATATTTGTCCCAAACAGATCTTCCATATTGAGCTTCCACAACTCAAAACTTTTCCCATTAAACTTCTCAATATCCATTTTTGAATTGATTGCCATTTATTTTCACCTGAAAAATCAATGACACAGATCTCCCACTGTAACAAGGCTTATCACAGTCCTGAGCCAAACCCTTGACCACAAAGGATTCCCCCTGAAGCCAACAAAGCTCTGATACCAAATGTATATTTTAACCTTGTACAATATTTAAAGAAAACATATTTTTAGTAAAAGAACAAAAAAGATACAATGGAAAATACAAACATTACACGGAGATTTTTCCCCTGGAAACCCAAACCGGGAAAACCAACATATTCTATATTCATTCATAGTGATACATTATTTACAATACAATATACATATAGGATCCTGTGGAATCCAAAACCCTAACCCAATGACCTGGATTAGTCAACAACCCTAATTCCTTCACCGGAAATAGAAAACCATCAGCAAAAAACCATGTGTCGAAAAACCACCTAAATATGTGACATGTTTCCCGAGGTAGAAAACAAAATTTGGGGGCACTGCCCCTGCACCCCCCCTCTAAACCCCCTACGCGCCCGAATACTACTCGTCCAAAGAATATAACACATACCCAACAGTCAGCCCCAACTTGGCAGAATGCACTTGGTATAAAGACATCATATATTGTATGCAGAAGTTGCAGCCTCCTGATGTCTTAGGCAAGAACAAGGTGAGATATTTGAAACTCAAAGCAATAAAATATTGTCTCATTGATCAGGTTTTGTATTGGAAATATACTCTAGGAATTATTTTGAGATGTTTGGATCCACAAGAGGCCCAAAGGGCCATAACTGACTTTCATGACAGCGTATGTGGGGGGCATCATTTCTGGAGGACCACATCTTATAAGATCCTTAGAGCTGGGTATTTTTGGCCTAGCCTTTTTACTAATATTTGTGCAAATATTAGAGCTTGTGTCAAATTCCAAAAGTTTTCTGGAAAGCAGCAGCTCAAATATTTTCCTTTGAAACCTGTGGTGGTTTCTGGACCTTTTCAACAGTGGGGTCTTGACTTCATTGGGGAAATCCACCTAGCCTCAAGTGGTCATCACAGGTGGATTTTGATTGCCAATGATTATTTCTCCAAGTGGATAGAAGCCATTCCTACAATAAGTTCCTCCCACAAGGTAATCATTAGCTTTATTGAGGATATCATGGCTAGATTTGGTTGTCCAAGCAGGATTGTTACTGACAATGTTTCCTCCTTCAAAGTTGAACCATTAATCAATTTCTGTGAGCAGTATGGGATTGCAATAATCCATTATACTCCTTACTACCCCTAAGGAAATGGTTTGGCAGATTCCTCTAACAATAACCTCATAAATATCATTAAGAAATTGTTAGAAGACAACAAGAAAGCATGGGACTCAAAGCTAAAATTTTCATTATGGGCTAACAGTGTTACAACAAAGAGGTCACTTGGTGTTTCCCCTTTTTAGCTTATATATGGGGTTGAAGCTATCTTTCCTACTCAGCTTACCTTTCCTGTCGCAAAACTCCTCCAGGACTACCAAGGAGAGTCTGATGATATGGTCAGGAGGATACAGCAACTGGTATAAGTATAGCAAACCAAGGAGAAGCTACTTGATAAAGCTCATGACCATCAGCAAAAGATAAAACGAGCCTTTGAAAAAAAGATAAGCAAGGAATATTTTCAGCTGGGTGATCTAGTGCTCAAGTGGGATGCACCCAAGCAAGACAAAGGAAAAAATGGTAAATTTGAAGCCTTATGGATTGGTCCTTTCAATATTTCTAAGGTATTTTCAAATAACACTTATAAAGTGCAGAAACTGGAGGATTCTGAATTTTTTGGTGGCCCTATCAATGGGCACTTTCTAAAAAAATATTTTTCTTAAGCCATGATTGGCTTTCCATCCATTGTAATTAACACTTCCTCTTTTATTTTGAATAAGAGACTCCATGACCCAAAAGCTAAGGCATTGAAACTGCTTGTTCTTGGCAGCTCATAGGGAGCATGCCATCCCCTGTGGAGCCAATGTTATCACATGAAATCGTCAAGGGTCATAGGTGACAGTCATGACCACAGGAGAACAGGCAGGTGCAATTTTCCATGGCAGAGATCCCCTGTGCATTTCAATTTAGTGCCATCTCTAAACATGGTTGGAAGGATTCCATAGTTGGCAAGCTTATCAAGCTTTGGCGGGGGTGCTAAAATAGCAGGTGCGCCCATATCGTATATTGTGACCAGATCAATGGCCACAAGTCATTTCGGTGCCGCAACATGCTCGGGCATTATAATTTCTTGAGCGAGCTGAAATCCAAACCACGGTATCGCAGGAGAGATACGTGACGGAAGGTGGTGCATTTCGATCCCAAAAGCGGTGTGGGTCCAAATCACTTTCGATGGCCCCAAAATCATGTGCTCGTCTAGCATTGAATCCAACAGCATCACGTGGTTGCCCCCTATTTATCAAGCCATGTCCTGATACCAAGGAGGATTCAGTTAATGAAGAATGATTGGTAGCTTAAACCTCAGCTCAGTCCATAAATAAGAAGCATGGAAGTTATGGTCGAGGAGATAGAACTATCAGCTCGAGGTACCACGATGGACGGTTTCTTCTTACAGACCCATATTGATCTGAGCTTGTGTCTGACAGGAGGAAACATGCACAGTCTGACAGAAGGAAACATGCACAGTCTGACAGAAGGATGCATAGGATAAAATCCTTGGATGGGATGGCCAGATGACTCTCCTAGCGGTTGTTCATTGATCTGAGTATAAATAGATCAGTTCAAGATTTTTTTTATGGTCATTCAATGGTTGAGCAGAGCTCCCTATTTTGTAATATTTTATACCAGAGTTGTTCTTTGGTTATGTATGAGACCTGAGACTTTCTTAGTAATAGAAGTTAGCTCCTTTCATCATCTTGTTTACTGTTGTGCTGAAACACTCGTGCATGGATGATTCAGATGAGTTGTTATAGTTGTATTGTAATGGAGGTTTGATTATAATGTTGTCATGACATGTTCCAGTATTCTCTTTTGTTTTCTTGTTTCCTTTTATGTTGAAATGCTCGTGCATGGATGATCCAGACGAGTTATTGTATTTGTATTGTAATGGAGGTTTGATTATAATAATGTTGTGATATATTTTAGTATCTTAAACTTGAGTTCAAGAGTGCTCTTGTGCATGAGTTTTTCTTCACCAAGTTGCTTGAAGGTTGGATGTTCATGGAATACTTTTCCACCTTTCTCACTAATTCTTCCTTCTTCTCACCTTTATCCTTAACCATTGACTGAAGTTAATGAGGACCTCATTTCCTTAGGAATTGCGTGTCCAGTTTCTGTGTTAAAACATTCTTATGCTGAGCTTTGTCCATTTGAGCTCCACTCATAACCCTACATCCACAAACATTTTGATGGGTACTGGGCTTGTCCTCCTACAATCTGAGGGTGACTCTCAGCACTAACAAGTCGTATGGACCATGCGGATGTGTTTTCTTATGATTTTCTTATCCACACAGATATGTGTCTGTTGACTTTGGTGGAAATGTGCAAAACATTCATGGCTCTTTTATATAGTTTTTTCATCTTGATGAAGTAGGTCCTGTAAATGTTGTAAGTATGTTGTGCTTGTGCTAAATATTTACAAAAAATAGAAGCTTTACATAATAATAATAATTTAGGAATGTGGGTTGGATTAATACCCATGAGTAATTTCCCTCTAGACCCCCTCTCTCTTGTGGAATCATAGCCCCCCATCGTTCTTCATCCCTCTCATATCGCAGTTAGTGATTATTTTTTCTATTAATTATTTCCATGCACACACCATTCATCCTTCATCTACATTAAACCAATACAGGATCCTCGCCCCAACACATCATCTCACCAGCCTAAATCACATTTGTACAATTACATTATAATTCGCGGGGATTAAAACTGGGGATGTTACATTCCCCTCCCCCTTGTTTTTGCATTTTCCTTTGGGTTGTACCACTTCCCTTCCAAGGCTCCAGTACAAGGTCAGATAGGAATTCTCTGAGTTGTGGCTCCAGGAACTCTAGTTGTGATAATGGAATCTCCAACTATCAAATAGTTGTAATTGTGCCTCCTGCACAACGTCTTAACAAAAATCTGGTGGAAATAAAATACACAATCATGGCATATAATCTCATGCAATTTCCCATAACAATTAAAACATAACACAATCAACTTAAACATACATAGAAATGAAGAAAAAAACACATAAAATCACTCAGTCACATAAAAACACATATGCAAAAATGTCATTCTGGCAAAACTGCAAGAAACGACAAATAAAGAAAAACTCAGAATGCACTGAACAACAATTCACCCATCTTGCAACATAATTAGCACAGTGATTACAATCACTTATCCATGTGGTTGTTTCTCTATTTTATGAGAAACCACAACAAGAATTTAGCTCATTGTTCCTTTCTAAAGCACCCTCATGATCCCAGGCACCATGTCATATGCATTCTTGATTTCCATCCCCCTTTCCATCATCACCCTCCAGGCTTAGGCATCCCCTTCACTACTACACAGTCCCTTGAGAAATCCATCATTTTCCAAGGTGTTCTTGCACAAAGGGAGCACCAACTCACTACCCTATTTTTCACTGGGAAATTGTAACTTGTGGAAATCATAGGGTTCCAGTGTCATAGAAATGTCCTCATTTCCAAGATTTCCAACTTTAATAGCCAACATCTCCTTTGTATCACACACATACAGTCGTCATGATATATCATCATAGCAATTTTTATATATCAATTTCCAAATATGTTTTACATATAGGAAACTAAGTTTCCCAACCACAAGATTTATTCTCAATATGTTTGGCTCTTGCAACAGAAATCATGTGTCTTCCTTGTGGACTTACACCACTTCCATATCCAAGACCATTTTTCCTGCATTTTTTCTTATTTTATTTCAGTCAAAAAAATTGTTATCATATCATAACAATTTTCAATTATTGATTTGTCAAATCCATATTATACAAAAAAATAAAAATTCCCAGGTACAATATTTTTTCTCAACATGTTTGGCTCTTGCAGCAGTAGTTGTCAGTCTTCCTTATGGGATTACATCCCTTACATTTCAAAGACTATTCTACCTACAATTTTCTCAACTTTCTTGCATCCAAACAAGATTGTTAGCACTCATGCATATTTTCATCAGTTCATTAAATGATCTCAGAATTATAATTTACTGGCAACTCAATCATTTATAGCCATTACACACATAAAGAATTGGAATTCAACCATCAATCATATTATCTAGAATAAAACTATCATCCAATGCAACATATGTATTCAGTCCATGAAGTGATTTTCAGAATTATGTTAATCTAAAAATTCCATCACTTCCAACTATTATTCATATTAAATGGAATGAAACCACCATTCCTCACATGTGCATTACTAGAACCCAAACTTTTCATAATGCATTCAAACATTACCAATGTGCCAAAGATCATGGCCACATATGCACAATGCATCCTTGCATTGACTTTGGAATACCATATGTTCATGTCATGTATTCCACCATGTGAGTTAGACGGTATGGCCCACACCTAAATACATCACCCAAAATTTTCCCCACAACCCATCTGATCATTTGGATACCTTCCTCTTCAACCCATACACAACACTAGGAACATCATCCCTTAGTTTATCTAGTGTAGGCAAAAAAAGTTGTAGTCCAAATATCGGTTAAATAAGAGAAAACCATTATGTACTTAGAAGGCACTATAGCCTTTCCATATCCAATATCATCATGGTCTCACACATGACCATCTCTAATGAAATTCATTTCTACAATAGGATAATTTGTCTTCTAACTTAACTTGGTTATGATCTCATAACCAACTAACACAATATGCAATTGAATTTTTACATAAATTCATTCAAGCATCAATAAAACTTGTATATTCAAGGTCATATTCCTTTAAATCAATATCAATTATTGAAAATATGGTGGAGGGAATTCTTACCTCAATTCCATTTAGAATTTATGCATCCTAAACAACCCCAAATGCACACATATATGGTTGTTATCAATTTACTTGATGCTACTTGACCAGTGGATATTGTTGTGGCATCTTGCAAGCTCAATTTTATGGACCTCTTAATCAACATTCTCCTCCTTTTTTCTCCATATGGATGGTTGTCATATGCAATATGATCATCAACATATTCATCCATGCTATAACTAATTTCCCTAATACACAATCCATCATTAGTCTTACTCAAATATCGCCCCATCATTAGTTCATGCATATATATATCGACAAACCACTCTTAGTCTACAATCATGCCACAAGCATGTTCAATCATGCTTATATGCACAAACACACATCAATATGCATTAATCATTAAATATTATCATTCCCACTTCATGAGCATGCATTATATGTTCATCATATGCATCACGAATCACTTCTTTCATCCACTCCAGTGCATATTTATTTCATATTATTTATGTATTTTGTTATTGTAGATGGTCATCCTTGAATCCTTGTAGATCCTTGCTAATCTACACTATCAATTTTGAAGCTATACACCACTAATAATAGAGGAATATTCCTTGCCTCCACCTTCTGCCCAAGATTGCTACCTTTAATAGTTTCTTCAGCATGTGTATCCTTCCACACATGTTTTTATAATGTAATCCAAGATTATTGACATAAATAAATATCATCGGCAACCCACTATATAGCTTTCAACAATCCTCAAATCATGGCTCTTACCTACTAATAGGGTATTTATAAAATCCCTCCTCTTGGGACTATCTCACCATGCAACTTCTTGTTGCACACCTACCATTAGCTGAAAATATCTCCACTCATGAGTGGATGGAAACCCCTCCTTCAGTTGTTCACCTCCATAAGCTACACATGCATACATATTAATTCACACATCACATCATTATTCCTTATGGTGGTACACCATTATTAGCATGAGACTTCAAGGCATAAAAAAAACATGTTTCCCTCTTCCATTATCACTCCAATGCATATCTTTTTCAATTTTATTTATGTTGTCAAAATCTTGCAGCGCCTTGCTAACCTACTTTTCTTGTTGGGCACCTCTAGCCAGACCAAAATTGGCTAACTTGCATTTCCATCGAATCTGTCCACTAGTGCTTCCATCTCATAGTTGCTTCCCTTATGCAAAGAATCATGTTTTCCAGCCTTGCACTTCCCCCTGCAACTATTTGATTCCTCAAACAAATGTATGATAGTGACCATTTTCCTTGTACAATGGAGATAGTTCCTTTTAGGTTCCATCTCTATTGCATATCGTTTCAAGCATAGAACCATTTTATTCTGCATGTGTCATATTGGGAATTTTCCTCTCTGAAGACCACTTACCTAATTGTGTTCTTCTTGACCAAACCAGTCTTGAAATGCCATTATCTTTGATTGGAATTTCAACATTCTAAAATATTATTTTTATGTCATCTTTCCAATATTCCTTGTCATCCATGGATTTGTTCAATTTTAAATATCTCTCTTCGCTTCATTAAGTGATTCACTGTGAATAAATACTTGGCCATTCAAGACTACTCTACCCCAAATGGAAATGATACACCCTCCATTTGCAATTTTACCCTGCTTTTGTTGCGCACTCTAATAATAGAGGCATCATTCTTTCTTGTATAATTTTAGACAAGAGTTGCTAGATCATATCTAACAATCCCTTCTTCTTGCACTTAGAGATGACTCACACCTCATCTCATGACATAATTTTTCCTTCTCTTTCAACGATCTTTGTAGCCCTCACTATATTTCCACCTTCAAGGATATGGAGTCCACCTTAACTCCTTGTGCATGCAATAACACTCTTCACCTACTAGATTCATTATTATGTGAAAATATCTATTGGTTTTCTTCTGCAAACCATTTATATTCTATAGCAGTCAAACATTGATCTTTCTCTCATCCTCCTGAGTCATGTATCAACCCTCCAATACCTCTTATGTAGCCCTACACTTCCTCTGCATCTATTTTTTTCCTCAACCAACTATACAAGTTTTTGACCTACTTCCTTGTCCAATGGACCTTGGAATTACTCTAGAATAGACCCACACAATGCTCATTGGTGGAGTACTTATCCTCTTGCTAGAAATTATTCACACTAGTGAAATCATAAAACAACATGGTATCGTTATTTATAAAATTCCTACCTCCATGGATTTTTCCACATATAGAAGGAAATAGTGCTCAACAGGTCGGCTCCAATTCCTCTTATCTTCCTTCATATCGGTTGCAACACTCCGTCAAAATATGGCAATAACACCCTTCATTTAATGTGATCTGCTCACAGGCCATATCATAGGCTTTAACACTCAATAATCGTCTGATGCATCCCTTTGAATCAATCATGGTCGTCGAGTTATTCTCTACCCATCAAAGAACACAACATAAGCCTCGTCGCTCAGCAGCCATCGGATTAGATCACTTGGCTAGATCTCGACCATTGATTTATTCAACACAGTTCTAAGTCATTTCTTTTCTTTATTTCACACTTCTGCGACCTCTAGACTACACCCTCAAGTTTCTCCGCACTCACTTTGCACCTATTATTAGACACATTTCGAAGCATATCTCCATGGTTCTAAGTCATATACTTTCATACTTTTGCGGCCTCTAGAATGCACCGTCGCATTTCACTACACTCACTTTGCACCTATACTTGAAACTTTTCTAAGTATTTCACTACATTTTTATGAGACAATGTGAGTCGTCAAATATCTTACCTTCTAGGCTACCCAATATTTTATTCTTGGTACTTAGTAATGTATTCAAAATATTACCATGGATTCGCGGGTTTGTGCTCATTTTACAATACTTCCATACCCATCGACCCGGCTGTCCGACCAACCCATTATACATAGCCAAATTTTCAACATTTAACTCATGGTTCACGACCATTTCCTTATGCTTCATCACCTTCGTGGTATCCTTCACACCCACGAAGTCTTGACACTTTGTCAAATTTTTGGGTTCATGGGTCCATAGGTTTGTGTTTTTTCTCTTCCACACACTCAATCCTCTCCACGCTCCGCAATGTCTTAATACTTAGATGATTTCAAGATCTCACCACAGTTCTGTGGAACAGTCATGCGTCCCATCACATGGCTCCACATCACTATCCATATGTTGCAACTACCATCGTGATAGTACATGTCATTCTTCTGCCACATCATCTGACATGTGGTCTCCACATCATGTTGACATCATCGTATGGAAAAGTACCCAAATTTTTCCAATTTTTCACCCAAATTCCAATCTTCGAAAATGCCCAATCAACCTCTGCAACAACCATTTTTTTGTGTGCACGGTCAGTCAACATTTCTAGGCATGAATTTTCTTTGATTTTCTTATGGAATTTCCTGAATTCCACTGTAGAACTAGGGATTTTTCCCAATTTCACCATGGGCACTCTGCATTTTCCAATTTTCACTCAATTACAGGCCAGAAATGCTCAATTTAAGATTTAGAATTGGGTATTTTTAACCTCGGTGATGAATTTCTCAAATTCCCCACGAAATCTTTCCCAAATTCATAGGAATACTTTGTAAAACATATCAAAGACATTCTTTGAAATTTAAATTTATGCAACTTATATCTCCAATGTTCTGCTAGCTAGCCTATGCAGACTCAACATTGAACCTGTGTCTCTGTCTTTGGCTAATGTAGGTCCAATGTGCGAACCTAGGGCTATGATACATAAATGTAACATACCCAGTGATAGGATTTTTAATTACCTTTATAATTTCTCAGAAAGACAACTAAAAAGAGTGTGCATTTAATTATCAATCTAGGGCTCATATGGAACTTGTGAGTTTTCGTGCAGTATATGTGCAGACTACATTATATGCTTCCATTGATTTGTTATGAAGTTGTAGTATCAATTATTACCTTTGCAGCTAGAGTATATATGATTTACAAGTGGAAAATTTCTACAAACTGTGGAAAGTAAATCACACTTGCAAGAAAATAAACAAATAGGTAGGGAAGTAAATGTAACACTTGTAGAAAAGTAAATATGCTAACTGTGTCAGAAAGAAAATTCACACTAACTTCAAGTATCAGGAATATGACTCAATTGTTTCCTGAAGAAACCCCAACTAGGTGTAGTAAAACTAATTGCAGAATTGAAACTCTAAATTACTCTTGCAGAAATTGAAATTTACACCACGCTTGCTGAAATAAATCACACGTGCTGAAAGGAAATTGATTAACTACTTGATGGAAAATAAATTAACTAATTCCTCGAAATCAGAGCCTAGTCATTGCCAATATGATCATTGGCATTACTCTGAACAACAATTGAAATCATTGTGTCAAGCACATAATTAAATACAATCCTATGTGAATAATTAATTGCATGAATACAATCCATCTTGAACAATTGACAACATAAATAAATTGAATCACACAACAAATAATCAACAACTTGCATAATTAAATCACGCAACACGAAATTAAAAAAAAAATACCTAAACTACAAAGCACTATGGTATATTGGAGTGGGTCCTACCTCCATAAAACAGAGTGTTGATATTATTCTATACCAACACTTACAACATGAATTAATTAAATTAATTAAAAATATATATATATTACAAATATGGAAAGGAAATAAATCAAATTAATTAATTAAATCAAAAACTATAGAAATTATAAAACTACAATTAAAATAAAAGCGTAATGAATTATCACATTTTCATTCAGACATTTCTCTAACCGTCCTCCCCAAATAATTAAGAGATTGCTCTTTTTTATACATAGATTGAATGGAAACTAGAAATACCAAATATCTAAATAAACCCACTTATGGATTTAATAAACTCATAGTGGTTACAACAATTTCCTAAATAACAAATAGTTTCCAACTAATAATTAGCAATTAATGAATAACTCCAAGATATTTTGCTAACAATTAGAAAACAATAGATAACTTCCAAGATATTTTACTAACAATTAGCAAATAATAAATAACTCCAAGATTTTTTTCCCAAAAATTCTAAGATTCTCGGTCAAACACTCAAACTAATATTTTGTCTTGGAATTGCAAAATTATCTTTGTATCTTTGATTTTATTGGACTAATATTATTATTGCATCAATCCATAAAACAAAAATATGTGATAGCATGGCTCACAATTATGACAGCTCAAGGTTCCTTGGATGAGTTGCAGCACAGGAAGAGTTGCAGCAATGGGGGTTGCAATGCATAATAGTTCCCTAGCGAATTGCAACACAAATGGAGTTGTTGCAACGAGAATTGCAACAATTGTACTTCAGAAAAGTTGTAGCATAAGTGGAGTTGCAACACGGAATAGTTCCCTCATGAGTTGCAGCAACTGTTGTAAAGAGTTGTAGCAAAAAATAGTTCCCTGGAGAGTTGCAGTGGTTGTTGTAAGGAGTTGCAGCAATGTTCAGAGTTGCAGCAATAGTGCTTGGAGTTGCAGCAATTCTCCAGAGTTGCAGCAATGTTCAAATTTGCAGAAATTGTTATAAGGAGTTGTAGCAATTTCTATAAGTCATTGCAGCAACTGCGTGGGAGTTGCAGCAATGGGAACCAAAACACATCCTATGGAAATATCACATTTTACACAATAACTTGTTTGGAACATCATTTTTGTAGATTAACTCAAAGACAAATGAAAATATGATCTTTTTCTAATGTTTAATCATTAATTCATGTAATGTACTAAAGAAATGTAATGGAAACATATTAAGTCTAAATATCGCACAATGATGGATTGATACACGGTCTAGGTAAGTGGAAAGGGGTTAAAGGTAGGAAAACGAAGGTATAAAAA
>SNQJ01S0026034.1:106263-118431 GCA_010110895.2 Picea sitchensis
TGATTTTCAGGGGTTGCCAATGGCCAAATATTTGATTTTCCACTTGTAATAATCAACCCATATGTAGTTCCAACATGTTCCCCACTCATGGAGTCATGGTCAACTGATTTTAACATGCCTGTTCCATTTGTCCTCCTGCAATTAATATAAATATTTTGTTTTTATACAAGTGTCATAATCAAATAGTTAGTTGAGTCCAATCAGATCTCTGCCCAACAGTCACAATAATTAATTACAAATATCAAATTCGAAATTCAGAATTGCCATAAATGACAAAAATTTTCCAAATTCGAATTTACTAAAAACGGAAATAAATTTCCAGCAAATTTAAATTTCAAAAATATTTTATTTTTGGGGATATCACATTAAATCCATACCAAGCTTCATCAGGAGTCATTCCATCTAAACATGAAGAAGGAGATTGATTTCTCAAGTAGACTGTTGTATGCACTGCCTCAACCCAATAACTTAAACTTAACCCTGTGAAAAACAATATTGATCTAGCCATGCCCATCAATGTTTTATTCATTCGTTTAGTTGCTCCATTTTGTTGTGGAGTAAAGGCGTTAGTCAACTGTCTTCCGATTCCATTTCCCTGGAAATATGTATTGAATTCACTTGAAGTGAATTCTCCCCCATTGTATGTACGCAAAGTGGTGATTTTCTCTCCTATTGAAGTTTCAACCAAGTTCTGAAATGAATGAAACTATTTTAAAGTTTCCGATTTATCCTTTAAAAAACACACCCCAACCATCCTATCGAAGTCATCAATAAATAATAAAAAATACTTCCTTCCTCCAAGTGAAGTATCCAAAGGTCCACAAATATCACCATGAACAAGTTGTAATCTTATGTTTTCCCTCCAAGAACTTGTGGGAAATGGTAACCTTCTCTTTTTACCATAAATGGAAGCTTGGCATCTTATATTTTCCTTTCGAAATGTGGGAAATCCATTTACCATTACTTGTTTTTGAAGCTGAACAAGACTATCAACATTTAAGTGTCCAAAATGAACATGCCATAAATGAATGGGTGTAATACTTGTCTCCACTGGTCCTGCAAAATCCTGATTTCTTGGAATAACTGTGCCTTTCAAACAGAGAAGTTTACCATCCTCATATCCCGTCGTTTCAGTTTTATAAGTGTCATTTATTGAGTTGAATTTGATAACTCCATATTCAATAATAATTTGATGCCTAGACAAACAGATCAAAATTAAACACAACAAAGTCTTCTTAAAAAAGGAACATACCAAACATTTGAGATGACACTTTCTCCAATTCTCGGTAAAAGCACTTTAACTGAACCTTTTCCCTGTGGTATATGATTGGTTTCATCTTCTATAAATAATGAATTCAAATTACAATATTTATAATTCCAAAAGAAATATTTTATATACGTCATATGCTGAGTTACGACATCATCCATAATTCAGGCATCCTCAAAATCACTCCTGAAAGATTTTTCTTTTTCTGTTTTTTGGAGTGCTGTAAAAACATACTCATAGTTTTCATTTTCATCTGTATTTTCATATTGTGTTGAACAATATTCTTTCTTTTTAGGTAACTTCTGATAAGGAATGTGACAATCAAAGGCGTAATGTCCAACCTTATTACAACGAAAAAAAAGTTACTGATGTTTTCTTGCCTCTTCCTCTTTCATCAGATTGTGATTGATGGTCTTCTTATTTGGAATCTTTCTTTGTCTAGGACATATTACCTCTACATCTTCCTCTGCCTCTACCTCTTCCTCTGCTTTGATCTCAACCTCTGTTTGAATATTGAAAATAATTCTGTTAATTTTTATGTTCATTTCCTTTACTAGTAGAAGTACTTTTGTCAGTGGTGTTTTTACTTGTGCTTGCAAGCAAAACATCTTCACCTAATTGCCGTTTCTTACCAAAATTTTTGTCATACACAACAAGCAACTCACATAGTTTATCAAATATAATATTATCCGACTTATTTTTTAATTGCAATGTTTCTAGGAAATTCTTATATGTATCTGGAAAACCTGAGATCAATATTGTGACCATCATGCTATTTTCAATCTTAGAAAAACCAACTTTTGAAATTTCCTGCTTAATATTTTTGAGGCGTGAAATATTCTCTATGACATCTCCTCCAACAACTAAATTTTGTTGCAATAGAATTAATTATAGATCAACTTGTTTATCTTGAGTTTTCTTATCAAACAAATCCTTAAGAATTTTCCAGGATGACCAGGAATCAATACAATTTTCAATATGCACAAAAAAATCTTTAGAAACTGTGATTTGAATGAACGCTTATGTTTTTTCGTCTTTCATTTCCCATATGGATAATGGAACAAGATCTATTTGCTTAGTAGGTTGTTCATTACAAATGCCTTTCTAAAGTTCATTATAAATAAGTGTGTTTTGAATGTGATGACTCCGAGTTTTATAATTCTTTGATCCTTCTAATTTATCAGAGTCATTAAACAAACTGATGATTTTAGACACTGTGAAAATTGGAATGCAAATACAGTTTATATCACAAAGATAAACACCTTAGAATGCCAAATTGTAAACGCACCTTATATTGCAAGAAATACCACGAGAATAAAAAGCTCCTTATAACTCCAAAACAAAAAAATTCAAGATACCTTATAACTCCAAAACAAAAAAATTCAATATACCTTATAACACCAAATACTCCTTATAACACCAATGCAATAATAATTGAGTAATAACAAGATTGTTTGTAAAATATTATAGTTTGACACCTTATAACGCCTTAATTGTATTAATTTACACTTTATTTCACTTTTATTTCTTAATTGTATTAATTTACACTTTATTTCACTTTTATTTCTATTGTAAGCACCTTATACCACTTGAATTGAATTAATGAATGTCTTTTATCACCTTATTTGAGTTAATGAATGTGTTGCACCATGAAGTAAAGTACCAAGAAAAATTGTACAGGATACTCAAAACACAAGACACCGAGCAATAAAGAGAGCTATTGGGGCTTGGATTTGACCCACTAATAGTCTCGTCTAGAAGTGTGATTGGGATTTAATGTGCTTCAATCAACACTTAATAATACATTTACAAAGTGATAAAATAATGGTGCTTTCACAGAAAGTGATTATTCTTTCACTTTTCTTTTACAATATTTAAAGGACCTCTATTTACTCTATTTGCAATATTACAATCATATAGATAAATTTAAAATATAAAAAATACCTTCGTAGCTGCTTATCACTCTTCTTTCAAATAAATAATCCTTGCTTGTCTTATTGAAATGAAAATAGGGTTTCCTTGTAACTCTTTTCACATCGATTCTCACATAAACCTTGATTATGCATGATGATCGCTTCGTTCATGTTGAAATTTAGGGTGTCGAGCTTTTCATCATCCCACAATGAATGAAGGAAGGAAATCAATCCTCATACATACATATTGAATCTTTCTGAGGACATTGGACATCTCCTCTCACTTCTTCTTGACCCTCTAGCTTCTTCTTAGCCACTTTGAGAGCATGCTTATTTGCACAAATCGATCATCAAATCAAATAATCCACAAGCATTCATTTTTTTTAAAGACAGATCCGAGGCACAATAATGCACATTGAATAGTGGAGAGCATTCAGATCAACATTTATTTTTCCTTAAAAAAAATACTGGAGGATGAGAGCAAAGAAAAACGCACACAAATCATGGTCCAGAGAGTTATATATAAAAAATGGTGGTCACTTTAGGTGCTTCTCCCATCAAATAATTCTCCACGCTGCAAATCTGATCTTAATTCTTCAAAGTTGCAGGTTTGAAATCACTTATTCATGAAAGAGTTGAAGATTAAAAATAAACTTTACTCCTCAAAAACAAACTTTTCCAAAAATGTGCAATCGTTCATCAAACTATATTTTACGTCTTTCATACAACAATCAATTACAAAGAAGGCGAGTAGGGTTTGTGTCTAGAATGAAAAAATTACTGGACTGTTTTATTTCAGTTGAGCATAATATATAAGTCAACNCAAAAATGTGCAATCGTTCATCAAACTATATTTTACGTCTTTCATACAACAATCAATTACAAAGAAGGCGAGTAGGGTTTGTGTCTAGAATGAAAAAATTACTGGACTGTTTTATTTCAGTTGAGCATAATATATAAGTCAACGAGAAATCCGAGGATGAAAAAAACTGATACAAAGCTGATGCTTTTAAAATTCCAGGTCGAACATTCACTTCGAAAATTTAAAAATTCCAGATCGAGCATTTTACTTTGAATAACTACAAACCATTGACTCCTCAGAAATTTTTTGATAAAAAACTCGTATAATAAATGTTGCTAGGAAAACCCTAATGTAATTTTTTTTTTATATATTCTGATGTTTTTAAACCAATTTTGATTTAAACTAATATTGATTTAACCCTCAACAAAATAAGAAATAGTTTAGATTTCCTTATTCCAATCCAAGCCTCTTCAAATGCTCCTTTAGAGTCTTATGGTAGATGTAATCAACAACATCTCCCGATGCCACAATGTCAAAAGTGTCCTAAGAGAAATATTGTTAAGCATAAAATATTACATAAGAGAAATGTGAGGGCTACGGGCCAAAATCCACCTCACTTATGATAGATAATGGATTTAAATACCCAATAAGCTATAACCAAAAAATATCGTTAATAACAAATAACTAAAACTAACCAAAAACTAACATGGACACCTGACGTGAGCGTGAAGGTATCATTTACAATAATGTTTTATTAAATAAAACATTTATCTATTTTGGATCAAATTTCCTAACAAATGGTTTATATGGATGTTGTGTGTTTACTGTTTTCTTGAGAAGTTGCATTCATGTTTTAATAAATGTTAGATGAATTTAGAATTGTGGTATCAATCAAATGGTTAAATTTTGTGTGATTTGTAGATGGTAAGCTACATAAAATTAATAAACATAAAATCTTATGAGTTAATGTGTTTTCCACACATAATGTTCCTCAGCTAGAAGCTGGGTGATGGGCTCTAGAAATAACATCTTTTTATACCATCTTTTCCCTACCTTTAACCCCTTTCCACTTACCTAGACCGTGTATCAATAACATTGTGCAAGTTTAGACTTAATGTGTTTCCATTATATTTCTTTAATAATTTACATGAATTTATGATTAAACATTAGGAAATGATCATATTTTCATTTATCTTTGAGTTAATCTGCAAAGATGATGTTCTTAACACGTTATTGTGCATAATGTGATATTGCCATAGAATGTATTTTAGTTCTCATTGCTGCAACTCCCACAGAGTTGCTGCAACTCCCACACAGTTGCTGCAACTCCTTATAGCAGTTGTCACAACTTTGAAAATTGCTGCAACTTTGGAACATTTCTGCAACTTCGAACACTGTTGCTGCAACTCCTTACAACAACTGTTGCAACTTTCTAGGGAAGTATTTTGTGATGCAACTCGTTGCTGCAACTCTTTATAGAAGTTGCTGCAACTCACGAGGGAACTATTCTGTGCTGCAACTCCACCTGTGCTGCAACTTTCCTGAAGTACAGTTGTTGCAACTCCACCTATGCTACAACTCGCTTGAAGTATAATTGCTGCAACTCGTTAGGGAACTATTCTACGCTACAACTCTTGTTGCTGCAACTTCGCTTGTGCCACAACTTGTCCAAGGAACCTTGAGCTGTCAGGACTTTGAGCCTTACTATCACATATTTTTTTATTTATGGATTTATGCAACAATAATATTAGTTGAAGAAATCAAAGATACAGAGATAATTTTGCAATTCCAAGAAAAAATATTAGTTCGAATGGTTGACCAAGAATCTTCGAATTTTTGGGAAAAATATCTTGGAGTTATTTATTATTTTCTAATTGTTAGCAAAAGATCCTGGAAGTTATCTATTGTTTGCTAATTGCTAGCAAAATATCTTGGAGTCATTCATTAATTGCTAATTATTAGTTGGAAACTATTTGTTATTTAGGAAATTGTTGTAACCACTACAAATTTATTAAATCCATAAGTGGGTTTATTTAAATATTTTTTATTTCTGGTTTTCATTCAATCTATTTATAAAAGAAAAAACTCTTGTTTGAATTACAATGGAATAATTCATTAAGCTTTTATTTTAATTGTAGTTTTATAATTTCTATAGTTTGTGATTTAATTAATTCATTTGATTTATTTCCTTTGTATATTTCTAATAGATTGTTTTATTTTGATTAGTTTAATTAGTTTGATTAATTCATGTTGTAAGTGTTGATATAGAATAATATCAACACTATGTTATATGGAGGCAAGGACCACTCCAATAGAACCGAGTGTTGTGTAGCTTAGGTAGTTTTCTTTAATTTTCCATTGTGTGATTTAATTATGCAAGTTGTTAATTATTTGTTGTGTGATTTAATTTATTTATGTTGTTAATTATTCATGAGGGATTGTATTTATTAATTTATGCAATTGATTATTCACATAGGGTTGTATTTAATTATGTGCTTAATGCAATGATTGCAATTGTTGTTCAGAGTAATGATATGGATAATCTTGGCAATGATTAGGCTCTGATTTCGAGGACGACTTAGTTAATTTATTTTTCAACAAGTAGTTAATCAATTTCCTTTCATCATGTGTGATTTATTTTCAGCAACTATGGTGTGAATTTCAATTTCTGCAAGAGTAATTTAGAGTTTCAATTCTGCAATTAGTTTTACTACACATAGCTGGGGTTTCTTCGGGAAAAAAATGAGTCATATTCCTGATACCTGCAGCTGGTGTGAATTTACTTTTTGGCACAATAGTTAGCATATTTACTTTCGTGCCTATGTGTTTACTTTCTTTCAAGTGTGATATTTCAATTCCTGCAAGTGTGATTTACTTTCCATAGTTTGTAGAACCTTTACAAAACTTGTAAACTATCTATACTCTGGCTGCAAAGGTAATCATTTATACTATGAATTCATAACAAACCAATGGAAGCATAGAATGTATCTTGCACATACAGTGCATGGTAACTCACAAGTTCCATACGAGCCCGAGCCCCTGATTCATAATTAAATGTACAATATTTTAAACTATCTTTCTAAGAAATTATAAAGGTAATTAAAAAGCCCATCATTTTTGGTGCCGTTGCCGAGGAGTTACTAAAGGTGAATTTCCATTCTTTCATTGGTTTGAAATTCATTGTTGCATTGGTTTAAAATTTGTTTTTACATTTTCTTTCTTGAATTGGTTTGAAACTCATTTTCATTCTTGCATTGTTTTGAATAATATTTTTTCACTGTTTTCGTACATGATATAGGTCATTTAGATACATTGATTGAGTTACCAAAGATTTTTTGTGGTGCAATAAGAGCCACCAATAATACTAATCTCTCTTTTGCAGGAATCCTGGGAGGAGGAAAGAATTGCATCGGTGAATGAAGAGAAGGAGACAAGGGTATGAAAAAAACTTCAACGATTCTGAAACAAGGATTTGAATCGTGTTGTTGCTGCAACTCTTAGTGCTGGAAATCTCCACTGCTGCAACTCTGGTTGTTTCTTTAACTCTCACTATAGGACTGTTTCTGTAACTCACTATTGCTTCGACTCTGGTATGTGAGATTTTCAAATTACAATTTTGTTGTTGGACATGAAAGTAAAAAATATTGAATGAGATGTCATTTTCCATCCATCCTTCTCTCCTTCCTCCACTCTTGTGAAACTCTTGTTTTTCATTATTCATCTTCTCCCTCTCCTCATCCCTCATTTCTTTTCCATCCACTAACTCATAGTTCTTTTCTTCAATGCACCCAGTCTCTTTGATTTTTGGGAAATTATGCATAAAATCCACAAATCAATGCTTAAGAAATTAATGGTTGGCAGAAGTATATAATGATTTTTGATTCTGCTTCGTAAAGTGTGGTTACATATCTCATCTCCTCTATTTTCTTGGTGAAATACTTTTGCACTATAAGTCCTCAGTGGCAAGTGCATCAAAGAATGTGGAATTGACATTGGTACATTCTGTATCCAGACTATTCTCCTATAAAAATGGAAAGAACCTTGGTTGGGTACCTAAATCCCAATCTACCAAGAACTCATGCATATCTAAATCCTAATCTGAGAGATATATCTTGTTGACCAAATTCTTGTAGCACATGGGCTTGTTAACATTACTGAAAACAATGACGAATTTTTCAATTCGGGTAAAGATGATTTATGATGTGACACCATATCGAGCTACAGTTTTGGCCAACACATTGTTGCAACTCTGAGCATTGTTGCTGCAAATATGTACATTTCTGCAACTTTGAGCACTGTTGCTACAACTCTGCACATTGATGCAACTCTGCACATTGCTACAACTCTATTTTGAGAGAACATTGTTAGGAAAACTTTGTTTTGAGAGATCATATGGGAACGATTTTAATTTTTTTTTATTATTATATAAAATATACCTTGCAATCTTGTTTATAACCCAACTTGAATATCTCAATTTGGACATCAAACAAAAAAGATACGGTCAAAATACTTACTAGTTGTCAATCAAGAAAATCAGGAACATAGTTGGGATAGTCAGTTTTTGGGAGACCTAATGGATGAATTTTGTACATATTTATATTGTGTGTTCTCCTATGAATATAGTTTACAATGCAAGTGGAATCACTCAATTTTTATATCATATGAGAAAGTCTTTCCTGAAAAACTAACTGCTTGTCCTAAATCTGCACTACTCAAACTCTGTTTCCTAGTCTGTTCATTGGAATATTTGACCCATTAGTTATTCTTGTTTTCAAAATATGTTTCTAATGGAGGTACCTACATGAATATAATTTCATCTCTAAATGGAATCATTTTGATCCATCATCAAGAAAAAAAGTTACACCCAAAACCGTGACTGTTGGTCAAGGCTGAAAATAAAAAACAACTTTGTCATGCAGTCTGTTCCAAAACATGTTTGACATATAATTTCATGGAATTTTTAAAACCTGTTTATAATGGAGATATACCTATGAATCTAATGCATTATGGATTTGGAATCACTTCAATCAGACATCGGGTAAATAAGTTATCTACAAAACACTGCTGGGAAGTTTGAGGTGGCCACCACTCCTCAACAGGTAGAAAATGGATTTTTCATTGTTTATCATTCTTGGATCTGATTTATATGCACTATTTGTGATTTTTTATTTTATTTTTTGGATGAATAAATATTTCACACCTTTCTTCTTCCATGATCTCACATTTTATTGCAAGAAAGTGCTCATTTTTTATAGTTCCTGGGAGGATCAAGAATGTCAATCCATGCACAAGTGATTCTTGATCACAAAATTTTATGACATCAATAGGGAGATATTGAGTCCTTGCATGTGCCATGATTGGAAGCTCAAATTTATAATACCATTATGAAAGGATTATACTCAAGGAGTGATGCAATATAGTTCTTGCAACAAAGTTACCACAAGTCCAATGCAACTGCTGCAACTCCTATGTAATTGACGCAATTCCTTACAATAGTTGATGCAACACGCCAGGGAAATATTTTGAACTACAAATCCGTACATCAATTGCTGCAATAATAATGCATTTGATGGAAAACAGTTGCTACAACACCAATGCATTTGCTGCAACACAGTTGCTACAACACCCTACAATAGTTGATGCAACAACAAAATCTGCAACAAAAAAGCTACGACACATTACAATTGTCATTACACCATTGTTGCTACTCATGCATTGCTACTCTTATCTATTGATGGATCAAGAAAAATATAAATGAATTATTGGTTTGAAGAAGAAGTGAAGACCAATGTTTTGACAATCGAGTTCCACTATCCTTGTTACAAATGAATCCTTTTTTCTCATTCATCAGTACCACGGTATGCCTGTGCATTTCCTCCCTCTTCAAAATAATTGCATGCTGAATTTCATGAAGTTCCTTTGATTATGTGGTTTCCATTGAACCTTGATCTTTTCCTTATAATATCTTTTGGATAACCACTACTATTAAGTCACAACTTCAACCTCATCAATTCCTACTTCATAATTCAACCATCCCTAACCCATGCACTAAAGTGACTCGACTCATTTAAAATGTCGAGTCACCTTGTTATCCCATTCCATTCCTTAATAAATTTGAGGGTGAAAACCCATCTCAGGCACCATCTGACCTTGGAATGCTTGAAAACTAGTTTGCTAGTGAGCATTCACAGAGAAAATAATAATAATAATAATAATAATAAAAAATTATGACAATGAAAACCCTCCCGACGTAGTTAGATAGATCTTGTTTGAAAACTAGCTTGCTGGCGGACAAGGTTTTCAAATAAAATAAGAAATAAACAATTCCACCAAGGTCGCTCTTTGAATAAATATCTCTAAGTTTCACTGCTCCATCAGAAGGTTGTTCCATATCTTAGTCTACGACTCCTATTATGCTCCAAAGTTCCAAGTTCCACACTAATATTCCTTACAAAGTTTGTTACATTATGGTGGACTATATCAGATCTCTTTCCTCTCATGATGTTGCTGTAAAAAATATGGACTTCTTATGTAAGTGCATGTATGTTTCTTTTTCTTTTATTTAATCTAAATTCATTATATGCTATGGATTTGTATCTGAAAAATCAGCTAGGTATCTATCCTACTTCCTCATCTTTTTCCATTTCTCGGGGGTGGAAAATATATTCAGTTTGGGGGGGAACACCATCACCTTTAAATTCCATAACATTCCCTCACCATCTTTTTTCAAGCCACTCCAACACGTAAACATGACAATAAGTACAAGATTCCATATTGTTTCTCCACAAGAACTAACAATAGAAGGCCTTTCTACTACTACAAAAGAACCAACAATAAGAGTAATAAAAGGCCTTGCTGTTTCTCTACAAGAACCAACAATAAGAGTAAAAGAAGGAATTATTGTTGCTCCACAAGAACCAACAACAAGAAACTAACATGGACAAGCCTAAAAAACTGTTGAAAAGAAGAACACACTGCTCTATTTTTTTTTCTAATACCATATCTCTCTTGCATAATCCGTGAGCATTTTTCAGGTCCACATAACTGAACCAAAAGTAATTCGAGATTAAATATGGTTTGAGAAGCATATATTCCAGTAGATCATAGCCCATTTGCAAGATTTCTTTTAGGGCACATCTAATCTCAATATCATATTATCACCTAGAGAGGAATGGGTTGCTCCACAAGAACCTACAACATAAAAAGTTACTATAGAAACCATTCCTACATAAATATATTCTTGAGTTTGGGTGTGTACAACAACATTTTTCATTTTTCAGTAGCAAGGAAGTTTAATAACATATTTTTTCAAGCATTAATGACATAAGGAATCCCTATTACTGTTACACAAGAACCAATAATAGGAATACCTATTGCTATTACACAAGAACCAATAATAGGAATACCTATTGCTATTACACAAGAACTAGTAGCAGGTCACAAAATATCACCAGTGACCATGTTAGGAGTTAATATTTACTGTTGCTACTCCTGTTATTACTCTATTTCTTTTCATATTATGTGAAGAAATTGATTTGTTTATATCTTGATATCTATGCATCAGATGGTCATGATTTTTGTTGAGAAGAAGTAATAAAATAGGAAAAAATGCTTGCAAAATTTCATAGAAAAGTAGTTTTTTATCTGAGAGAAAATGACTCAAGAAGCTTGCTGCTACTCCTATAACACTCCTGCTGCAACTCACCCATAGCAACTTATTTTCTTATATCTCAAAGGGATGTGAACTAGATCATTGTGATTTTCTCTGGACAAATACATTAAATTGGGATAAACAAAACCACCAAAAAAAAAAATCTCCTTAATTAGGAGTACAATCTACATGAAATAACATTTTTTCATATCTACTGCAACTCCTTGTGCAGGGTTGACGCAACTCCCTATACATGTTTGTTGCAACTCCATCAGGTTTGCTGCAAGCTTACTATAATTGTCCCTACATTTTGAAGATATAAAGGAACTGGTTTGTATGAGTACATGCAAATTTTCGGCTGGGGGGAGATGACAAGCTCCCGAAATGACATCTTTTTATACCTTCGTTTTCCTACCTTTAACCCCTTTCCACTTACCTAGACCGTGTATCAATCCATCATTGTGCGATATTTAGACTTAATATGTTTCCATTACATTTCTTTAGTACATTACATGAATTAATGATTAAACATTAG
>SNQJ01S0026034.1:118481-134827 GCA_010110895.2 Picea sitchensis
GGGGGGGAACACCATCACCTTTAAATTCCATAAAATTCCCTCACCATCTTTGTTCAAGTCACTCCAACATGTAAACATGAGAATAAGTACAAGCTTCCCTATTGTCTCTCCACAAGAACTAACAATAGAAGGCCTTTCTACTACTACAAAATAACCAAAAATAAGAACAATAAAAGGCCTTGCTGTTTCTCTACAAGAACCAACAATAAGAGTAAAAGAAGGAATTATTGTTGCTCCACAAGAACCAACAACAAGCAACTAACATGGACAAGCCTAAAAAAATGTTGAAAAGAAGAACACATTGCTCTATTTTTTTTTCTAATACCATATCTCTCTTGCATAATCCGTGAGCATTTTTCAGGTCCACATAACTAAACCAAAAGTAATTCGAGATTAAATATGGTTTGAGAAGCATATATTCCAGTAGATCATAGCCCATTTTCAAGCTTTATTTCAAGGCACATCTAATCTCAATATCATATTATCACCTAGAGAGGAATGAGAACCCTCCACAAGAACCTACAACATAAGAAGTTACTAGAAACCATTCCTACATAAATATATTCTTGAGTTTGGGTGTGTACAACAACATTTTTCATTTTTCAGAAGCAAGGAAGTTTAATAACATATTTTTTCAAGCATTAATGACATAATGAATCCCTATTACTATTACACAAGAACCAATAATAGGAATACCTATTGCTATTACACAAGAACTAGTAGCAAGTCACAAAATATCACCAGTGACCATGTTAGGAGTTAATATTTACTATTGCTACTCCTGTTATAAAACTGTTGTTATTACTCTATTTCTTTTCATATTATGTGAAGAAATTGATCTGTTTATATCTTGATATCTATGCATCAGATGGTCATGATTTTTGTTGAGAAGAAGTAATAAAATAGGAAAAAATGCTTGCAAAATTTCATAGAAAAACAATTTTTTATTTGAGAGAAAATGACTCAAGAAGATTGCTGCTACTCCTACAACACTCCTACTGCAACTCACCTATAGAAAATTATTTTATTATATCTCAAGGGATGTGAACGAGATCATTGTGATTTTCTCTGAACAAATACATTAAATTGGGATAAACAAAACCACCAAAAAAAATAAATCTCCTTAATCAGGAGTACAATCTGCATGAAATAACATTTTTTCATATATGCTGCAACTCCTTGTGCAGGGTTGCCTCAACTCCCTATACATGTTTGTTGCAACTCCATCAGATTTGCTGCAAGCTTACTATAATTGTTTTAGGACGATAATGCTGATTTTGAAGGATGGTTCTTGACAACTCATAGCAAGCATTGGAGGCAAATGGAAAATGTTAACAAAAAAGAAAGGTATGCAGTGGAGAAAGAGAGGTGTCCCTACAGTTTGGAAGATACACAGGAAATGGTTTGCATGAGTACATGCAACATTTTCGGCTAGGGGGAGATGACACGCTCCAGAAATGACATATTTTTATACCTTCGTTTTCCTACCTTTAACCCCTTTCCACTTACCTAGACCGTGTATCAATCCATCATTGTGCGATATTTAGACTTAATATGTTTCCATTACATTTCTTTAGTACATTACATGAATTAATGATTAAACATTAGAAAAAGATCATATTTTCATTTGTCTTTGAGTTAATCTACAAAAATGATGTTCCAAACAAGTTATTGTGTAAAATGTGATATTTCCATAGGATGTGTTTTGGTTCCCATTGCTGCAACTCCCACGCAGTTGCTGCAATGACTTATAGAAATTGCTACAACTCCTTATAACAATTTCTGCAAATTTGAACATTGCTGCAACTCTGGAGAATTGCTGCAACTCCAAGCACTATTGCTGCAACTCTGAACATTGCTGCAACTCCTTACAACAACCACTGCAACTCTCCAGGGAACTATTTTTTGCTACAACTCTTTACAACAGTTGCTGCAACTCATGAGGGAACTATTCCGTGTTGCAACTCCACTTATGCTACAACTTTTCTGAAGTACAATTGTTGCAATTCTCGTTGCAACAACTCCATTTGTGTTGCAATTCGCTAGGGAACTATTATGCATTGCAACCCCCATTGCTGCAACTCTTCCTGTGCTGCAACTCATCCAAGGAACCTTGAGCTGTCATAATTGTGAGCCATGCTATCACATATTTTTGTTTTATGGATTGATGCAATAATAATATTAGTCCAATAAAATCAAAGATACAAAGATAATTTTGCAATTCCAAGACAAAATATTAGTTTGAGTGTTTGACCGAGAATCTTAGAATTTTTGGGAAAAAAATCTTGGAGTTATTTATTATTTGCTAATTGTTAGTAAAATATCTTGGAAGTTATNAATCAAAGATACAAAGATAATTTTGCAATTCCAAGACAAAATATTAGTTTGAGTGTTTGACCGAGAATCTTAGAATTTTTGGGAAAAAAATCTTGGAGTTATTTATTATTTGCTAATTGTTAGTAAAATATCTTGGAAGTTATTTGTTTTCTAATTGTTAGCAAAATATCTTGGAGTTATTCATTAATTGCTAATTATTAGTTGGAAACTATTTGTTATTTAGGAAATTGTTGTAACCACTATGAGTTTATTAAATCCATAAGTGGGTTTATTTACATATTTGTTATTTCTAGTTTCCATTCAATCTATGTATAAAAAAGAGCAATCTCTTCATTATTTGGGGAGGACTCTTAGATAAATGTCTGAATGAAAATGAAATAAT
Source organism: Picea sitchensis (assembly GCA_010110895.2). Lineage (NCBI taxonomy): Eukaryota > Viridiplantae > Streptophyta > Pinopsida > Pinales > Pinaceae > Picea > Picea sitchensis. The sequence continues at coordinate 121,201 of SNQJ01S0026034.1, forward strand.
TCATTAATCTTTTATTTTAATTGTAGTTTTATAATTTCTATAGTTTTTGATTTAATTAATTAATTTGATTTATTTCCTTTGCATATTTGTATTAGATTTATTTTTTAATTAATTTAATTAATTCATATTGTAAGTGTTGGTATAGAGTAATATCAACACTCTGTTTTATGGAGGTAGGGCCCACTCCAATATAACATAGTGCTTTGTAACTTAGGTATTTTTCTTTAATTTCGTGTTGTGTGATTTAATTATGCAAGTTGTTGATTATTTGCTGTGTGATTCAATTTATTAATGTTGTCAATTGTTCAAGATGGATTGTATTTATTCATTCATGCAATTAATTATTCACATAGGATTGTATTTAATTATGTGCTTGACACAATGATTGCAATTGTTGTTCAGAGTAATGACAATGATCATATTGGCAATGACTAGGCTCTGATTTCGAGGAATTAGCTAATTTATTTTCCATCAAGTAGTTAATCAATTTCCTTTCAGCGTGTGTGATTTATTTAAGCAAGCGTGGTGTAAATTTCAATTTCTGCAAGAGTAATTTAGAGTTTCAATTCTGCAATTAGTTTTACTACACCTAGTTGGGGTCTCTTCAAGAAACAATTGAGTCATATTCCTGATACCTATAGTTAATGTGAATTTTCTTTCTGACACAGTAGTTAGCATATTTACTTTTCTACAAGTGTTATATTTACTTCCCTACCTGTTTGTTTACTTTCTTGCAAGTGTGATTTACTTTCCACAGTTTGTAGAACTTTTCCACTTGTAAACCATATATACTCTAGCTTCAAAGGTAATAATTGATACTACAACTTCATAACAAATCAATGGAAGCATATAATGTAGCCTTCACATATAGTGCACGACAACTCACAAGTTACATACGAGCCCCAGATTGATAATTAAATGCACACTCTTTTTTGTTGTCTTTCTGAGAAATTAGAAAGGTAATTAAAAATCCTATCACTGGGTATGTTACATTATGTATCATAGCCCTAGGTTCGCACATTGGACCTACATTAGCCAAAGACAGAGACACAGGTTCAATGTTGAGTTTGCATAGGCTAGCTAGCAAAACATTGGAGATATAAGTTGCATAAATTTAAATTTCAAAGAATGTCTTTGATATGTTTTACAAAGTATTCCTTTGAATTTGGGAAAGATTTCATGGGGAATTTGAGAAATTCATCACCGGGGTTAAAAATACCCAATTCTAAATCTTACATTGAGCATTTCTGGCCTATAATTGAGTGAAAATTGGAAAATGCAGAGTGCCCATGGTGAAATTGGGAAAAATCCCTAGTTCTACAGTGGAATTCGAGAAATTCCACAAGAAAATCAAAGAAAATTCATGCCTAGGAATGTTGACCGACTGAACACACAAACAATTGGTTGTTGCTGAGGTTGATTGGGCATTTTCGAAGATTGGAATTTGGGTGAAAAATTGGAAAAATTTGGGTATTTTTCCATACGGTGATGTCAACATGATGTGGAGGCCACATGTCAGATGATGTGGCAGAAGAATGACATGTACTACCACGATGGTAGTTGTGGTAGATGGATAGTGATGTGAAGCCATGTGATGGGACACATGATTGTTCCACAGAACTGTGGTGAGATCTTGAAATCATCTAAGTATTAAGACATCGCGGAGCATGGAGAGGATCGAGTGTGTGGAAGAGAAAAAACACAAACCTGTGGACCCATGAACCCAAAAATTTGACAAAGTGTCAAGACTTTGTGGGTGTGAAGGATACCACAAAGGTGATGAAGCATAAGGAAATGGTCGCGAACCATCAGTTAAATGTTGAAAATTTGGCTAAGTATAATGGGTTGGTCGGACAGATGGGTCAATGGGTATGGAAGTATTGTAAAATGAGCGCAAACCCGCGAAACCATGGTAATATTTCGAATAAATTACTAAGTACCAAGAATAAAAGATTGGGTAGCCTAGAAGGTAAGATATTTGATGACTCACGTTGTCTCGTAAAAATGTAGTGAAATACTTAGAAAAGTTTCAAGTATAGGTGCAAAGTGAGTGTAGTGAAATGCGACGGTGCATTCTAGAGGCCGCAAAAGTATGAAAATATATGCCTTAGACCCATGGAGATATGCTTCGAAATGTGTCTAATAATAGGTGCAAAGTGAGTGCAACGAAACTTGAAGGTGTAGTCTAGAGGTCGTAGAAGTGTGAAATAAAGAAAATAAATGACTAAGAACTGTGTTGAATAAATCAATGGTCGAGATCTAGCCAAGTGATCTAATCCGATGGCTACTGAGCGATGAGGCTTATGTTGTGTGATTTGATGGATAGATAATAACTCGACGACCATGATCGATTCAAAGGGATGCATCAGACAATTATTGAGTGTTAAAGCCTATGATATGGCCTGTGAGCAAATCACGTTAAATGAAGGGTGTTACTGCCATATTTTGACGGAGTTTTGCAACCAATATGAAGGAAGATAAGAGGACTTGGAGCCGACCTGTTGAGCACGATTTCCTTCTATATGTGGAAAAATCCATGGAGGTAGGAGTTTTATAAATAACGTTACCATGTTGTTTTATGGTTTCACGAGTGTGAATAATTTCTAGCAAGAGGATAAGTACTCCACCAATGAGCATTGTGTGGGTCTATTCTAGAGTAATTCCAAGGTCCATTGGACAAGGAAGTAGGTTAAAAACTTGTATAGTTGGTTGAGGAAATAAATAGATGCAGAGGAAGTGTAGGGCTGCAGAAGAGGTATTGGAGGGTTGATACAAGACTTTGGAGGATGCGCGAAAGATCAATGTTCGACTGCTATAGAATATAAATGGTTTGTAGAAGAAAATCAATAGATATTTTCACATAAGAATGAATCCAGTAGGTGAAGAGTGTTATTGCATGCACAAGGAGTTAAGGTGGACTCCATATCCTTGAAGGTGGAAATATAGTGAGGGCTACAAAAATCGTTGAAAGAGAAGGAAAAATTATGTCATGAGATGAGGTGTGAGTCATGAAGTGGATGAGTCATCTCTAAGTCCAAGAAGAAGGGATTGTTAGATATGATATAGAAACTCTTGTCTAAAATTATACAAGAAAGAATGATGCCTCTATTATTAGAGTGCACAACAAAAGCAGGGTAAAATTGCAAATGGAGGGTGTATCATTTCCATTTGGAGTAGAGTAGTCTTGAATGACCAAGTATTTCTTCACAGTGAATCACTTAATGAAGTGAAGAGAGATATTTAAAATTGAACAAATCCATGGATGACAAGGAATATTGGAAAGATGACATAAAAATAATATTTCAGAATGTTGAAATTCCAATCAAAGATAATGACATTTCAAGACCGGTTTGGTCAAGAAGAACACAATTAGGGAAGTGGTCTTCAGAGAGGAAAATTCCCAAGATGACACATGCATAATAAAATGGTTCTATGCTTGAAACGGTATGCAATAGAGATGGAACCTAAAAGGAACTATCTCCATTGTACAAGGAAAATGGTAAATATCATACATTTGTTTGAGGAATCAAATAGTTGCAGGGGGAAGTGCAAGGCTGAAAAACATGATTCTTTACATAAGGGAAGCAACTATGAGATGGAAGCACTAGTGGAAGGATTGGATGGAAATGCAAGTTAGCCAATTTTTGTCTGGCTAGAGGTGCTCAACAAGAAAAGTAGGTTAGCAAGGAGTTGCAAGATTTTGACAACATAAATAAAATTGAAAAAGATACGCATTGGTGTGATAATGGAAGAGGGAAACATGTTTTGTTTATGCCTTGAAGTCTCATGCTAATAATGGTGTACCACCATAATGAATAATTAAGTATTGTGTGAATTAATATGTATGCATGTGTAGCTTGTGGAGGTGAACAACTGAAGGAGGGGTTTCCATCCACTCATGAGTGGAGATATTTTCAGCTAATGGTAGGTGTGCAACAAGAAGTTGCATGGTGAGATAGTCCCAAGAGGAGGGATTTTATAAATACCCTATTAGTAGGTAAGAGCCATGATTTGAGGATTGTTTAAAGCTAGATAGTGGGTTGCAGATGATATTTATTTATGCCAATAATCCTGGATTACATTATAAAAACATGTGTGGAAGGATACACATGCTGAAGAAACTATTAATGGTAGAAATATTGGGAAGAAGGTGGAGGCAAGGAATATTCCTCTATTATTAGTGGTGTATAGCTTCGAAATTGATAGTGTAGAGTAGCAAGGATCTACAAGGATTCAAGGACGACCATCTACAATAACAAAAATGCATAAATAATATGAAATAAATATGCACTGGAGTGGATGAAAGAAGTGATTTGTGATGCATATGATGAACATATAATGCATGCTCATGAAGTGGGAATGATAAGAATTAATGATTAATGCATATTGATGTGTGTTTGTGCATATAGGATTTATTGAACATGCTTGTGGCATGATTGTAGACTAAGAGTGGTTCGTCGATATATATATGCATGAACTAATGATGGGACGATATTTGACTAAGACTAATGATGGATTGTGTATTAGGGAAATTAGTTATAGCATGGATGAGTATGTTGTTGATGATATTGCATATGAAAACCATCCATGTGGAGAAAAAAGGAGGATGGTAGAATGTTGATTAAGAGGTCCATAAAATTGAGCCTGCAAGATGCCACAACAATATCAACCGGTCAGGTAGCATCAAGTAAATTGATAACAACCATGCAGATGTGCATTTGGGGTTGTTTAGGATGAATACATTCTAAATGGAATTGAGGTAAGAATTCCCTCCACCATATTTTCAATAATTGATATTGATTTAAAGGAAGATGACCTTGAATATACAAGTTTTATTGATGCTTGAATGAATTTATGTAAAAATTCAATTGCATATTGTGTTAGTTGGTTATGATATCATAACCAAGTTAAGTTAGGAGACAATACTCCTATTGTAGAAATGAATTTCATTAGAGATATTCATGTGTGAGACCATGATGAGATTGGATATGGAAAGGCTATAGTGCCTTCTAAGTACATAATGGTTTTCTCTTATTTAACCGATATTTGGACTGCAACCTTTTTTGCCTACACTGGATAAACTAAGGGATGATGTTCCTAGTGTTGTGTATGGGTTGAAGAGGAAGGTATCCAAAAGATCAGATGGGTTGTGGGGAAAATTTTGGATGATGTATTGAGGCGTGGGCCATACCGTCTAACTCACATGGTGGAATACATGACATGAACATATGGTATTCCAAATTCAATGCAAGGATGCATTGTGCAAATGTGGCCATGATCTTTGGCACATTGGTAATGTTTGACTGCATTATGAAAAGTTTGGGTGCTAGTAATGCATATGTGAGGAATGGTGGTTTCATTCCATTTAATATGAATAATAGTTGGAAGTGATGGAGTTTTTAGATTAACATAATTCTGAAAATCACTTCATGGACTGAATACATATGTTGCATTGGATGATAGTTTCATTCTAGATAATATGACTGATGGTTGAATTCCATTTCTTTATGTGTGTAATGGCTATAAATGATTGAGTTGCCAGTAAATTGCAATTCTGAGATCATTTAATGAACTGATGAAAATATGCATGAGTGCTAACAATCTTGTTTGGATGCAAGAAAGTTGGGAAAATTGCAGCTAGAATAGTCTTGGAAATGTAAGGGATGTAAGCCTATAAGGAAGACTGAAAACTACTGCTGCAAGAGCCAAACATATTGAGAAAAAATATTGTACCTGGGAATTTTTATTTTTCTGTATAATACGGATTCGACAAATCAATAATTGAAAATTGTTATGATATGATAACACTTTTTTTGACTGAAATAAAATAAGAAAAAATGCAGGAAAAATGGTCTTGGATATGGCAGTGGTGTAAATCCATAAGGAAGACACATGCTTTCTGTTGCAAGAGCCAAACATATTGAGAATAAATCTTGTGGTTGGGAAACTTAGTTTCCTATATGTAAAACATATTTGGAAATTGATATATAAAAATTGCTATGATGATATATCATGATGACTGTATGTGAGTGATACAAAGGATATGTTGGCTATTAAAGTTGGAAATCTTGGAAATGAGGACATTTCTACGACACTGGAACCCTATGATTTCCACAAGTTACAATTTCCCAGTGAAAAATAGGGTAGTGAGTTGGCACTCCCTTTGTGAAAGAACACCTTGGAAAATGATGGATTTCTCAAGGGACTGTGTAGTAGTGAAGGGGATGCCTAAGCCTGGAGGGTGATGATGGAAAGGGGGATGGAAATCAAGAATGCATATGACATGGTGGCTAGGATCATGAGGGTGTTTTAGAAAGGAATAATGAGCTAAATTCTTGTTGTGGTTTCTCATAAAATAGAGCAACAACCACATGGATAAGTGATTGTAATCACTGTGCTAATTATGCTGCAAGATGGGTGAATTGTTGTTCAGTGCATTCTTATTTTTTCTTTATTTGTCGTTTCTTGTTTTACCAGAATGACATTTCTGCATATGTGTTTTTATGTGACTGAGTGATTTTATGTGTTTTTTTCTTCATTTATATGCATGTTTAAGTTGATTGTGTTATGTTTTAATTGTTATGGAAAATTGCATGAGATTGTATTCCATGATTGTGTATTTTATTTCCACCAGATTTGTGTTAAGACATTGTGCAGGAGGCACAATTACAACTATTTGATAGTTGGAGATTCCATTATCACAACTAGAGTTCCTGGAGCCACAACTCAGAGAATTCCTATCTGACCTTGTACTGGAGCCCTAGAAGGGAAGTGGTACAACCTAAAGGAAAATTCAAAAAAAAGGGGGAGGGGAATGTAACATCCCCAGTTTTAATCCCCACAAATTATAATGTAATTGTACAAATGTGATTTAGGCTGGTGAGATGATGTGTTGGGGCGAGGATCCTGTTTTGGTTTAATGTAGATGAAGGATGAATTGTGTGTGCATGAAAATAATTAATAGAAAAAATAATCACTAACTGCGATATGAGAGGGATGAAGAATGATGGGGGGCTATGATTCCACAATAAAGAGGGGGTCCAAAGGGAAATTACTCATGGGTATTAATCCAACCCACATTCCTGAATTATTATTATTATGTAAAACTTCTATTTTCTGTAAATATTTAGCACAAGAACAACATACTTACAACATTTATAGGACCTACTTCATCAAGATGTCAAATTTATATAAAAAGAGCCATGAATTTTTTGCACATTTCCACCAAAGTCAGCGCACACACATCCGTGCAGATAAGCAAAGCATAAGAACACACATCCGCATGGTCCGTGTGACTTGTTAGTGCTGAGAGACACCCTCAGATTGCAGGAGGATAAGCCCAGTACCCATCAATTTTTTTTTGGATGTAGGGTTATGAGTGGAGGTCAAATGGACAAAGCTCAGCATAAGAATGTTTTAACACGTAAACCGAACAAGCAATTCCTAAGGAAATGAGGTCCTCATTAACTTCAGTCAATGGTTAAGGATAACGGTGAGAAGAAGTAAGAATTAGTGAGAAAGGTGGACAAGTCTTCCATGAACATCCAACCTTCAAGCAACTTGGTGAAGAAAAACTCAGGCACAAGAGCACTCTTGAACTCAAGTTTAAGATACTGAAATATATCACAACAGTATTATAATCAAACCTCCATTACAATACAAATACAATAACTCGTCTGGATCATCCATGCACGAGCATTTCAACATAAGAGGAAACAAGACAACAAAAGAGAATACTGAAACAGGTCACGACAACATTATAATCAAACCTCCATTACAATACAACTACAACAACTCGTCTGGATCATCCATGAATGAGTGTTTCAGCACAACAATAAACAAGATGATGAAAGGAGCTCACTTCTATTATGGAGAAAGTATCAGGTCTCATACATAACCAGAGAACAACTCTGGTATCAAAATATTACAAAATAGGGAGCTCTGCTCAACCATTCGATCACCATAAAAAAATCTTGAACTGATCTATTTATACTCATATCAGTGAACATCCCCTAGGAGAGTCATCTGGCCATCCCATCCAAGGATTTTAGCCTGTGCATCCTTCTGTCAGACTGTGCGTGTTTCCTCCTGTCAGACACAAGCTCAGAATAATATGGGCCTGTAAGAAGAAACCGTCCATTGTGGTACCTCGGGCTGACAGTTCTATCTCTTCGACCATAACTTCCATGCTTCTTATTTATGAACTGAGATGAGGTTTAAGCTACCAATCATTCTTCATTAACTGAATCTTCCTCGGTATCAGGACACAACTTGATGAATAGGGGGAAGCCACGTGGTGTTGTTGGATTCAGCACTAGATGAGCACGTGATTTTGGGGCCGTCGAAATCGGTTTGGACCCACACCTCTTTTGGGATCAAAATGCACCACCTTCCATCTTGTATCTCTCCCGCAATACCATGGTTTGGATTTTGGCCCGCTCAATAAATTATAATGCCCAAGCATGTTGCGGCACCAAAATAACTTGTGGACGTTGATCTGGTCATGATATACAATCTGGGTGCACCTTCTATTTTAGCACCCCCGCCAAAGCTTGATCAACCTGCCAACTATGGAATCCTTCCAACCGTGTTTAGAGATGGCACCAAATTGAAATGCACAGGGGATCTCCGCCATGGAAAACTTCACCCACCCGTTCTTCTGTGCTCATGACTGTCACCTATGACCCTTGGTGATTTCATGTGATAACATTGTCTCCATAGGGGATGGCATGCTCCCTATGAGCTGCCAAGAACAAACAGTTTCAATGCCTTAACTTTTGGGTCATAGAGTCTCTTATTCAAAATAAAAGAGGAAGTGGTAATTACAATGGATGGAAAACCAATCATGGCTTAAGAAAAATATTTTTTATAAAGTGCCCATTGATAGGGCCACCAAAAACTTCGGAATCCTCTAATTTCTACACTTTATAAGTGTTATTTGAAAATACCTTATAAATATTGAAAGGACCAATCCATAAGGCTTCAAATTTACCAATTTTTCCTTTGTCTTGCTTGGGTGCATCCCACTTGAGCACTAGATCACCCAGCTGGAAATATTCCTTGCTTACCTTCTTGTCAAAGGCTCGTTTTATCTTTTGTTGATGGTCATGAGCTTTATCAAGTAGCTTCTCCTTGGTTTGTTGTACTTCTACCAACTCCTGTATCCTCTTGACCATATCATCAGACTCTCCTTGGTAGTCCTGGAGGAATTTTTCCACAGGAAAGGAAAGCTAAGTAGGAAAGATAGATTCAACCCCATATATAAGCTAAAAAGGGGAAACACCAAATGACCTCTTTATTGTAACTTTGATAGCCCATAAGGCAAATTTTAGCTTTGAGTCCCATGCTTTCTTATTGGCTTCTAACAATTTCTTAATGATATTTATGAGGCTCTTGTTAGAGGACTTTGCCAAACCATTTCCTTAGGGGTAGTAAGGAGTAGAATGGATTATTGCAATCCCATACTGCTCACAGAAAATGATTAATGGTTCAACTTTGAAGGAGGAAACACTGTCAGTAACAATCCTTCTTGGACAACCAAATCTGGCCATGATATCCTCAAGAAAGCTAATGATTACCTTGTGGGAGGAATTTCTTGTAGGAATGGCTTCTATCCACTTGGTGAAATAATCAGTGGAAATCAAAATCCACCTGTGATGACCACTTGAGGCTGGGTGGATTTCCCCAATGAAGTCAAGACCCCACTGTTGAAAAGGTCCAGAAACTACCACAGGTTTCAAAGGAAAATATTTGAGCTGCTGCTTTCCAGAAAAATTTTGGAATTTTACACAAGCTCTAATCTTTGCACAAATATTAGTAAAAAGGCTAGGCCAGAAATACCCAGCTCTGAGGATCTTATAAGCTGTGGTCCTCCAGAAATGATGCCCCCCACATACTCTGTCATGAAAGTCAGTTATGGCCCTTTGGGCCTCTTGTGGATCCAAACATCTCAAAAGAACTCCTAGAGTATCTTTCCAATACAAAACCTGATCAATGAGACAATATTTTATTGCTTTGAGTTTCAAAGCTCTCACCTTGTTCTTTCCCAAGACATTAGGAGGCTACAACTTCTGTAGAAAATATATGATGTCTTTATACCAAGTGCATTCTGCCAAGATGGGGATGACTGTTGGGTATGTGTTATATTCTTTGGACGAGTAGTATCCGGGCACATAGGGGGTTTAGAGGGGGGGTGCAGGGGAAACGCCCCCAAATTTTTTTTCTGCCTTGGGAAACATGTCACATATTTAGGTGTTTTTTCGACACATGGTTTTTTGCCGATGGTTTTCTATTTCCGGTTAAGGAATTAGGGTTGTTGACTAATCCAGGTCATTGGGTTAGGGTTTTGGATGTCGCAGGATCCTATATGTATATTGTATTGTAAATAATGTATCACTATGAATGAATATAGAATATGCTGGTTTTCCTGGTTTGGGTTTCCAGGGGAAAAATCTCTGTGTAATGTTTGTATTTTCCATTGTATGTTTTTTGTTCTTTTACTAAAAATATGTTTGCTTTAAATATTGTACAAGGTTAAAATCTACATTTGGTATCATAGCTTTGTTGGTTTCAGGGGGATTCCTTTGTGGTCAAGGGTTTGGCTCAAGACTGTGATAAACCTTGTTACAATGGGAGATCTGTGGTATTGATTTTTCAGGTGAAAAGAAATGGCAATCAATTCGAAAATGGAGATTGAGAAATTTAATGGGAAAAGTTTTGAGTTGTGGAAGCTCAATATGGAAGATATATTTGTGGACAAAGATCAATGGATCGTAGTAGATCTAGGTACTGCACCTACATGAACTTCAATAGATGTCTGGAAAAATTTGGATCAGAAGGAAAAGAGCACAATCCGACCGTGTTTCTTAGATTCAATATTACTGAATGTGTCAGAGGAAGCTACAACCAAGGATTTATGGGATAGGTTGGGAGGTTGTATCATTATAAGTCCCTAGTGAATAAACTATTCCTGAGAAAGAAGTTGTATAACCTAAGGATGAGATATGGAGACTCGGTGGCAGAGCATTTGAACACCTTCAATACTGTGGTAAGTCAGTTAGTATTTGTTGAGATTAAAATTTCAGATGAAGATAAATGTATCAGTTTACTGTGTTCTTTACTAGACTCATGGGATAGTCTAGTTGTGGCCATAGGTAGTAATACAACTTCCTTGAATTTTAATGAAGTGGTATCATCTTTGTTGTCAGAGGAGATGAGATGAAATAATATGGAAGGACATAACACAAACAGATTATTTGCAAGAGGACGTTCCGAGGAAAGAAATAGATCTAAGTTCTCAAGTGGGAGATCTAAGTCTAAGGGTAGATCTAAATCTCCCGAAAATTTTGTAAAGGTTTGTTGGAGATGTGGAAAATAAGAGCACTACAAGAAGTAATGTAGATCCAAAGTTGAGAAAAAGAAGGGATCTGAAGAATCTCCTTCTACAGAAGAAAATACCTCCAAGTAAGAAGGAGGGGATGTGTACTTGGCTTCTTTAAGCACACATGCAGATCATGAGGCATGGATGGTTGACTCTGGTGCATCCTTTCATATGACTCCCCACAGGGAGTGGTTTTGCAAAAAGGACGAGGAAAATTCAAGTTGTGGCTCATATATGGAAGGATTAGAACACTGCTTGGTGTTCTGCACATTCTAGGTTTGGTCAGAAATTTGATTTTTGTAAGAAAAATGGACAATGCAGGGGTAAAAACAATATTTGAAAAGGAAACCTGTAGGATGGCTCGAGGAGAAATGGTGTTGCTAAAGGGATTTCTGTTTGGAACTCTGTATAAGTTGCAAGGAAGCACTATTAGTGATGGGTGTAATAGTTCCATTGTTCCTGATATTGGAGTTGAAGAAGAAAGAAATCCTACAATCTCTGGAGAAAAGGTTATGTTGTGGCATCAAAGACTAGGGCATATTGGAGAGAAGGGTCTTCAACTACTACATGGTAAAGGTATGGTTGAAGGTATGTCTAAATGCTCTCTGGATTTTGATTTCTATGAACATTTTCTATATGGGAAGCAAAATTGGGTAAGATTCCCCTCTGGTGCAAAGAGGGTAGAAGAAATTTTATAGCTAGTTCACAGTGATGTTTTTGGACCTCTGTCGGTCCCATCATTGGGAAAATCTGTGTACTACATCTCATTTATAGATTAATTATCGAGGAATACTTGGATATATTTCCTCAATAAGAAATCTGAAGTCTTTGACAGGTTTAAAGAGTTTAAGGCTCTTGTTGAGAATCAAACAGAGAAAAGAATTAAGGTGATGGGGATAAATAATGGTAGAGAGTTCCACGGGAATGAATTTGAATAATTCTGTAAGAATTGCGGTATAGAAAGGCATAAGACTACTCCATATACACCTCAGTAGAATGGAGTTGCATAAAGGATGAAAAAGATGTTGATGGAAAAAGAAAGGTGCATGCTCAGTGGTGCCGGGTTAGGGAAAGAATTATGGGCAGAGGCAGTGGGTAATGCATGTTACCTGGTCAACAGATCACCCTCATCAACGTTGGATGACAAGACTCCACAAGAGGTATGGACTGGTAAGGAACCTTCTCTCACACATCTCAAGGTATTTGGCTGTGATGCATATGTTCATGTTCCAAAGGAAAACAAGAGTAAGTTAGATAATAAGACTGAAAAGTGTATATTTATTGGATATAAATATGGTCTCAAAGGTTATAAGATTTGGAACCCAGAAAAAAAGAAGTTAGTGTATAGCCGAGATGTGGTATTTAGAGAAATGAAGGATATTGTTAAACATGAAGTCCTACCAAGTAAGGAATAACTAGAGAAGATAGAGTTTGATTTAAAGGATGATGAATTAGACTCTACATAAGAACAAGAATAATAAGAAGAAGATCCTCATACTCCAGTATTGAGGAGATCAGTTCGAGAAAGAAGGCTACCAGAAAGGTATACTCCATATGATTTCCGTTCAATTTTTTCTTTGTCTATTACTGATGATGATCCTAGAACTATCAGGGAGGTAATGGATTCAGAGGATGGAAATCTCTGGAAAAGGGCCATGGATGAAGAAATGTCATATTTGGATAAGAATGAGGCTTAGGATCTAGTGGAGTTGCCGAATGAAAGAAATAACATTGGAAAAAAAATGGGTATTTAAAAAGAAGCTAAATGCAGAAGGAAAAGTGGAGAAATACAAATCTCGGTTAGTAGCAAAGGGTTATTCCCAGGTTGAGGGAATTGATTTTGGTGAGATTTTTTCTCCTTTTGCAAATTTAACCTCTATAAGATTTCTGTTATTTGTTGCTACTGTATTTGATTTTGAAGTAGAACAGATGGATGTGAAGACAACATTCCTACATGGGGATCTGGAAGAAGAAATCTATATGAAGCAACCAGAAGGTTATACTGTGAAGGGAAAGAAGGAGCTGGTATGCAAGCTAAAAAATTCCCTGTATGGTTTAAAACAATCACCAAGGATGTGGTATCAAAAATTTGATACTTATATGCTGGGAATTGGCTTCACATGAAGCAAAGATGATCACTGTGTGTATTTTAAATTAATTGGTGATCATTTGATTTATTTGGTCTTGTATGTGGATGACATGTTGCTGATAGGAAACAACAAGGAGATTATCTAGGATGTGAAAACT
>SNQJ01S0026034.1:135138-165351 GCA_010110895.2 Picea sitchensis
GATATTCAATATCACTTTGTGAGAGACATGATTGAAGAAAAGAAAGTATCGCTGATGAAGGTGGACACTTTGAAGAATGTTGCAGACTCATTAACAAAATCTGTGAGCAATGGGAAGTTCTCTTGGTGTAGAGGATCCATGGGAATTGATGCCTTGGATTGTTGACTATGTAACCCTGTAACCCCCTGTATGCAAAGAAAGAAACAAGTGGGAGAATGTTGGGTAAGTGTTATATTCTTTTCACGAGTAGTAGCGTCACATATTTAGGTGGTTTTTCGGCACATGGTTTTTTGCCAATGGTTTTCTATTTCCGGTTAAGGAATTAGGGTTGTTGACTAATCTAGGTCATTGGGTTAGGGTTTTGGATGCCACAGGCTCCTATATATATATTGTATTGTAAACAATGTATCACTATGAATGAATATAGAATATGATGGTTTTCCTGGTTTGGGTTTCCAGGGGAAAAATCTCTGTGTAATGTTTGTATTTTTCCATTGCATCTTTTTTGTTGTTTTATTGAAAATCCGTTTGTAGTAAATATTGTACAAGGTTAAAATCTACACTGATAAGAGAGATCTTATCAACAATTCCATCTTGCTGATTTTCTGAGTTCATGTTCTTGAAATTAACCCCCAAATCTTTGCAATTTGATTCATCCAACAACCTGGCTAAACCTTGGCCTTTCACCAATTTAGTGGGCTTCATTTCCAAGTCAAATTCTAGAATTTTAGTAATCCATTTAATTCTCTTTCAATCTATGTCAGGATGGATCAATATCTCTTTCACTGAGGCTGAAGGAAAATATGCAACAATATTTGAATGAAAAACATATATTCTGAAATCCTTGAGAGATTTGATCAACTCATACACCTGCTTTTCCATGATATCATATCTCATTTCTGCATCCCTCAATGCTCTACTGAAAAAGGAAATAGGCTTCTCTAACCCCTCTACATTTTTCTGTAGAAAAACAACAACCAATGTGTCAAATGAGGCAAAGAAAAATATCAGAAATTCCTTAGAATAATCAGGGCTGACGAGCACATGTGCTTCAGTTAAGGCCTTTTTGATTTGATCAAAAGATTCTCGAGCCTCAGAAGTCCATTTCACCTCATTTCCCTTTCTGAGCATGGCTGTAATGTACTTCATTAATTTAACAAAGTTAGAGATGAACCTTCTTAGAAAATTGATCTTACCCAAGAAATACTGAACCTCTTTATTAGATCTAGGAAAAGATAAGGTTTGGATGGCCTCTACTCTGCTTGGATCAATTCCTACCCCTTCTGCTGACACAATGTGCCCCAATAATTTACCTTCCTTCACAGGAAACAAATATTTCTTAGGATTGAGAGAGAGACCGAACCTTCTTCACTTCATGAAGACATTGTTCAAATGATGACAATGATCTTTGTCAGATTTTGAGAACACTATAATTTCATCCAAATAGATGACTACAAATTTGTCTTTCTCCGCAATAAAGGAAATGTCCATGGCTCACTGGAAGGTTTCTCCTGCATTCATCAATCCAAAGGGAATTTTAGCATACATGAATGTGCCCCAAGGATTAGTGAAGGATGTGTTCTCTCTATCTTCAGGCAGGAAAAATATCCAATTGTATCTAGAGAAGCCATCAATCATAGACATCCTAGACAGACTAGTCACTCTCTGCAAAATGTGCTCCATCTTTGGCAAGGGGTAGTTATCATTTTTGGAGCTCCTGTTCAAATTCCTGAAATCAACACATAACCTGATTTCCCCATTTTTCTTCCTCACATGCACCAATTTAGTCACCCATTCTGAATATCTCAAAGGAATGATGATTTGGGCATTCAACCACTTTTTCACTTCTTTTTCCATAATAGGCAACAACATGGGATTTATTTGTCTGAGTTTCTGTCTAAATGGCATGGTCTCCTCTTTCAAAGGGATCTTCTATTCAATGATGTTGGTGTCATATGTTTTTAAATATTCATATTTCTAGGCAAACACATCAACAAACTCCTTTAAAATCATAACATATTCTTCCTTTTGTTCCTTTGAAAAACTTCTAGACAATTTAACATAATTTGGGTCTTCCTTTGTTCCTAAATTGCATTCAGTCACATCAACATATTCAATTGAAACTTTAATCTTTACGACAACATCATTTCTATCAAACAATCTCTCCAAGGGGACAAGTCCTTTTGGAATATGGTTACTTGGTAACTGAACAATATGATGGTCAACAATTTTATTCCGAAAAATATCAGCATGGGGGATTTCTTCAGTATCCTGATCTTGATCAATATGTGAAGCAGAAAATTCATCCATAGTCTCAAGAAATATTTTTATCTCAAGATCATCCTCAAAAACCTTCCAATGTTTGACATTGTCAGGAATAGAGGGTCTATACTTTACTTCCACATCATACTTGATTTTTGGGGGCAAAGGAACCCTGGACTTACTTGCTGAGACAACCAAAGAATATGCCATAGTGTTCTCCTCTCTTGGAACAAATGAGATATTAAAATCCAAGAAGAAACTATCAACAAGATCCCAGACTTCATTTTTGTAGGTCCTCAACCTGGGGTGCTTAGCTTGATACACATTTTTGACTTGGTGAACAATTAACTCAACATCTCCAAACACTGCTAGCTCTTCAATCTTCATGTATTTAGCATCCCTCAAACCCAAAACAAGTGCCTCATATTATGCCACATTGTTTGTTGTTTCAAATTCAAGTTTGTAATATAGAGATATGGTCTCTTGGGTAGGGGAAATAAAGACTACCCCAACACCAACACTCTCCCTAGAAGAGGCTCCATAAAAAAAAATTCTTTCAAACAAAGGTATTGGGAGGAGGATCTTCACAAGAGGTAATAGGCTACAGTCTAATTTCAATAGGTGTTTGAGGAGAATCAATGAGCTGCAATATACTGGTTCCTAAATCAATATCAACTGTAAAAATGGGGTGGTTGGTAGGATTTTCTTCATCACTGATAATGTAAGCAAGTTGTGCTTCCCTATAAAGCCTTCTATGTTTTCCCCCAAACACAGGAATGGTGGCATATGAAAGATCCATATGCAAAGTTCCCTCTATCCTTTTGATCCAATATCTAGACAGGGGCATCCCAAGCTTAGGGGGGACATCAACCACTACAATATCCATGACCACACTTTTCATTGGTAACTGGAACAAGGAAACATCCAGGTCTTTAATAACCCCAAGACACTTCACCTTCCTGGAATCAAATGAGTATAGGTCATGGTAGGTTTTTGTAACCTCCAACCCAAGCTCATCCATGACAGTCTTAGGCATGAGATTATGAGATTCCCCTAAATCCATCAAACAATTGTGCAACACTTTATCATGAATTTTCAATGAGGTATAGAAAGGAGGGGAAGAGTCATCCCTATCCTCCACCAAAGGTCCCAGTATGACAACTGGTTTTTCATCTTGGAGGTTGAATGAATATGTGGGATAAGATGAAGGTTTAGGTTGCAACATTTTGGAAAGGTACCTTTTGAAATCCTCATTCTTAACTAGCTCCAAAAAAGGTACAGGGATTTTAATATTTTGAATCTCATTCTCAAAGCTAAAAGAGGAGGGAGGCTTCAGAATCTCCTTAATTTTTGGGGTATGGCTCTTAAACACTGCCTGGGGGTTTTGTGCCTCTTTTCCTCTACTGCTAGCTGCCACATCCTTAGCAAGATTCCCTGCTCTAGTAGGTTGATTAGAAATGTCAGGCTTCCCCTCTTTCTTCTTTGACCTCTAGTTGTATCTATTAGGATTTCCACTGGTCCTTTCCCCTTTTCTCAATTCGTTTATTTGGCTATCCATGAGAGACTATTCAGATGTAGATTGGGTTAAATGATGAGATGAAGAGGTGTCACCAAGAAAATGGATTTCAGGGTCAACTTCTTCTTCCTCTCCTTCTTCATCAGTAACCATGTTATTTTGGAGAGGGGCTTGGATTTTTTGATCATCCCTATCCCTATTTCTTTGATCTCTTTGGATGATCTGAGGGTAATTACCGAGTCTTCTTAAATTACCCCTATTATCAACATTCTGGGTGTTCCTATAGCTCTACTTTCCTTCAAACTTCAATTTCTCCATTTCTGCAGAGAGTGATTTTACTAGTTTTGTCAACTCATCCACTTGAGGGTAGGCAACAAATGAATCAGAGGTTGAAGCTTCAGCCCTACCTTTTCTTTTGTCTCTATCATATTTACTCCTAAGTTTGTCAACTGCCAATATATTAGACTCTACTTCAAGGGATACATCTTGCATATGAGCTAAAGAGGTAGCTCTTCTTTCTCTCAATAGGAGGCAAAACTCAGGGTCAAAAGCACTGACATAGGTAATTTTGGTAGAGGTTTCTGTAGGATTTATTTCAATGGGAATCTTATTATACATATTATTAAATATTTTTGAGAAGTCTGAAACAGATTCCCCCTCTTTCCTCTTAAGTGACCCAATTCTGTAATATAATAAATAAAATATTTTTTATCCCCCCAATGCCTCAAGAATGAATCATCCAGAGCTTCAATCCCATGAATAGATCCAGGAGTCAAGCCCCTAAACCATTTCCTGGCCTAACCATCAAGGATTTGTACAAAAACTCTCATCCACACATCTTCATTTTCAATGTTAAGATTATCTGCATAAATATAAAAAGATGAAAGGTGTTCTTCTGCAGTTATGTCTTCCTCTCCCGTGAACTTGGGCATGTACTTAAGCTAGTCTCCAACTGGGAGGGAATTCATAGGCTAAGGTAAAACAAGAGGGGCATGTCTAGCAGCTACTATGGCAACCATCCTGTTTCTAGGAAGATTAACACATGCCATTTGGATGTGAACTGTAGGAGAACAAGGAGGAGATGGAGCTTGGACAGGTAGGACTGAAGCTGTGTTTCTAAGGGAAAGGGGAAACAATTGGGTGTTGGATGAGAATGGTATAGGGTTCAAAGTAAAATATTTTTCTCCCTCTTTAGTTACAACAAATTTGATAGGAGGAGGAGTAGGAAAACCCAAAGTGGGAAAATATTTGAAGCTCCTGGGTATAAACCACTTTACAATATCAGGGGAAACATGGGTTTCAAAAATTTCTCCTTCCAAATGAAGACTAGGATGGGGGAGTTCAAAAGGAAAGATTTCAAAATCTAAACTTGTGGAAACTCCAACAGATGGTATAAAAGGAGAAATGGATACAACTATTGGAGTTTTGAAAGAAGAATCATGTAAATTACCATAATCACCTGGTACAACGGTTGAAAGTCCTTCTTGAGAGGTATTTCCTTTATTGATAATATTTTTTGGGTCAGCTTTAGGCGTTTCCATAGGTAGCTGTGGAGTGGACCTCGTGTGTCTGCCTTTAGGAACCAAAACTGAAACCATGGAGTCGTGAGGTGCAAGCTGCAATATTCAAAGTATTGATTTCTAATGCACCTTCAGAATCAAAATTTCTTTGTCATTCAATCCCAGGGAAATGTATTCAATTCGTTCCCTAACAATGATGCCAAGAATGTTAGTGATGAGAGTCACCCTCATATTGCAGGAGGATAAGCCCAATACCCATCAAATGTTTGTGGAGGTAGGTTTATGAGTGGAGGTAAAATGTACAAAGCTCAACATAAGAATGTTTTAACATAGAAACTGGACAAGCAATGCATAAGGAAATGAGGTCCTCATTAACTTGAGTTAGTGGGTAAGGATAAAGGTGAGCAGAAGGAAGACTTAGTGAGAAAGGTGGACAAGTCTTCCATGAGCGTCTGACCTTCAAGCAGCTTGGTAAAGAAAAACTCAGGCACAAGAGCACTCTTGAACTCAAGTTTAAGATACTGAAATACATCACAACAGTATTATAATCAAACCTCCATTACAATACAACTACAATAACTCGTATGTATCATCCATGCACGGGAATTTCAACATAAGAGGAAACAAGACAATGAAAGAGAATAATGAAATAGGTCACAACAACATTATAATCAAACCTCCATTACCATGGATGATTTTAGGGGCTAATTTTCGCTCATGGGCTAATTTTCCATGGTTTTTCCAAAAACGAGATTCGCTATTTTAAAAATGATTCGCCCAAATTCTATAGGATAAAATTATTTTACCTTAAAAATCGCCAAAATTTTATAAAAACTATGTAAAATCCTTAGAAATTTGAATATTTTTACAAAAATATCGCCAAAGATTTATAGTTGGCATATGAAGGATTAGTAAGATTCGCCAAGGTTTCTATATTTTAAAATAAACTTCCATCCTTAAAATCATCCCTATCCATTACAATACAACTACAACAACTCGTTTGGATCATCCATGCACGAGTGTTTCAACACAACAATAAAAAAGATGATGAAAGGAGTTGACTTCTATTACTAAGAAAGTATCAGGTCTCATCCATAACCAGAGAACAACTCTGGTATCAAAATATTACAAAATAGAGAGCTCTACTCAACCATTCGACGACCATAACAAAATCTTGAACTAATCTATTTATACTCAGATAAGTGAACAATCACTAGGAGAGTCATCTGACCATCCCATCCAAGGATTTTAGCATGTGCATCCTTTTGTCAGATTGTGTGTGTTTACTCCTATAAAACGCAAGCTCAGATCAATATGGGTCTGCAATAAGAAATCGTCCATTGTGGTACCTCAAGCTTACAATTCTATCTCCTCTGCCATAGCTTCCATGCTTCCTATTTATGGATTGAGCTGAGGTTTCAACTACCAGTCGTTATTCATTAACTAAATCCTCCTCAAGATTGGGACATGACTTGATGACTAGGGGGTGGCCACGTGATGTTGTTGGATTCAGTGCTAGTCGAGCACATGATTTTGGGGCCGTCGAAAGAGGTTTGGACCCACACCACTTTTGGGCCCGAAATGTACCACCTTCCGTCACGTAGCTCTCCCACTATACCGTGGTTTGGATTTCGGCCCGCTCAAGGAATTTTAACACCCGAGCATGTTGCAACACTGAAATGACTTGTGGTCGTTGATATGGTCACGATCTATGATCTGGGCACACCTACTATTTTAGCACCCTCGCCAAATCTTTATCAACCTGCCAACTATGGAGTCCTTCCATCCACATTTAGAGATGGCACTAAATCGAAATGCACATGGGATCTCCGCCGTGGAAAACTGCACCCGCCTGTTCACTTGTGCTCATGACTATCACCTGTGACCCTTGATGATTTCATGTGATAAAATGACTGTCACTGATTCAACCCACATGAACACGGAAATGATGCATTTATGGATTTGTTCAGGCCTTAACCACTTTTAGGCTGAAGTGAATCAGGAAAAGACCCCAAGATCGACCCAAAATTTCATCTTAGGATGACTGAAAGGATGGGATGTACTTATAAAGGCATTCCATTCACACTTGGAACATGTTATGAAATATATTTCCATGGTACTATAAATAGATGGCCATTGTATGATAAAAATCAAGTAATTCATTGTATTGTTATTCTTCCCATTTTCTCTTAGAGAAGCCATCTATTGTCTTGAAATTTATTTGAGCAATCATAGAATTTGGTAACCTTATCACCTCTTGAGAAAATTGACCAAGAAATTCTTCAAGCTCTATTTTTGGGGGATTCAAGAGCCCTCCCAATGAGGAATAGAGGATCCATAGTCCCACTTTTATCTTTTGGTGTTCTCAATTCAAAGATCAATTGCAATTTGGGTAGTTATCTCTTGTGTCAATTTCATGCATCTTTTAGAATTTACACGTGCTTAGTTTTCTTTCATTCCTTGGTTATTTTCCTTTTTCTTTACTATCTTGTGGATTCAATAATCTACTAATCATTTCTGTGTTGTCTTGCTAGTCCAACAAGGTAGTTAAGGTACCTCTTTTTTCTCACCCAAGTGGCAAAAGAAACCCAACAGTGTGGCGACCATATTGGGGAGTTGGGATCAAAATCATCTCCTTTTGGATTCTTAGACTTGTATTCTCACTCTATTGTGTTTGCAGGGACCAAAATCGGCCCAACCCATCCTTTAGATGATGCAATTCAACCCCTGGTTGATGGAAATCATTTCAATTTTTTGGCCCTCCATTTCTGTGTGTGTGTGTGTGTGTGGGTTTAGGGTGAATAGCCACACAGTCCACGTGGAACTGTGCACTGAACAATCTATCTAAGCATGCAAACCGCACCATCTGCATGAATTTTTGAGCGAAATCCACACAAAATCTCCTGTTTCACTTGATTGTAAGGGATTTTGAAGATGGTTTCACCAAATAGTAGTAGGTTTATTTTCTATAATTTGTAAAATCCACAAAAAGTAGGGTTTAATTTCTTTCTTGCATAGACACTAAGTCACACATAGAAATCTAAGAGGATTAAAAGAACCACACCATCTTTGCTGTTATTCTTTTCCACATGGATGGCTTATTCTAGCATCTGAATTTTATACTAAATATTTTCTTTTGTAAAATCACCACATTAATTTGGGAATAAGAAACTGTTTTGTCAATCTTGGAGTATGCTCTTTCCTCACACCTTTATGTGATATTGGAGATCGGAAAAAAAATATTACATAAGAAACCTCCATCCCTCTTTAAAAATCAATCATTTTAGGAGAGGCCAATACCTCCTAGTTTTCTCATTTTTGCAACAAAATCAATCATTTTAGGGGAGGCCAATACCTCCTAGTTCGCTCATTTTTTGCAACTAAATCAATTATTTTAGGAGAGGTCAATACCTCTTTAGTTTTATTTGTTGAAACATAATCTAAAATGTTTGTAAGGGCCCACACATGCTGACATGTGCAAAATCTTAGGATAGTTTCAAGTTTTTAGAGAAAACAACCTAGGAAGTTTAAAAGATTTGTAAGGGCCCATACATGCCTACATGTCAACAATCTAGGGATAGTTTCAAATATTTATTATATTAGATAAAATTATAGGGATGTTAAAATCTCAATAATAAGGACCCACATGTACACCATGTTAGTTACCTAGGGATTTTAAATTTTTGCAAGGATTGTTTGAGAAATTGAGTAAATTAGTGATAAGCAAGATTTGTAAAGGACCAAACGACGTTCACATGTTAAAATTTTATCACCAACTTATTGAAACTCATTACACACTTCCACTTCTTGCACACAACATCACCACTCACTCACAATATTTTTATTAGATACTTGAAACCATAGTATGCTCTTCTCCCTGCACCCATAAGCGATTTGGGAGGATCAGGAGGGTTCCATTTGTTTAGTAAAAGTATTTTTCTCACACCATTGTTAAACAATGAGGTTGGCCCGTGATCCCAACCTCACAACCCATTTTTACATATTAAAAAAACCCATTAAACACCACATATTTAACCTCCACATGAGGAACACAAAATAAAATTGGAGTCTAAGTTATGATTTTGGGGATAGGTATCCAAATAAATCCCCATTATACGTTTCTCATTGAAACTTAGAAGTTGTGAAATAGGGTACCAAAATCCTCCAAATCAAGCATTCATACACCATAAGGAAGGGAGACACCCATGAAGGGTCGAAGGTCGAGGTCCAATTTTTCTATGCGTGCATCCTTAGGTCGCCCAACCTTTGGAAAGCATCCAACATGTGACCCATTTCTGAGGCCGAAAATCTGAATTTCGTGCTTGATCGAGGTAACTTAGTGGCCAAATATAGGTTTTATCTACCCAGGTGGCAGTTGTGGGCTGCAATCACACCTCAATCACATTTTGAATAGTTGTTGGGAAATATCACCAGTAATTTTGGGATATGCCCCCTTCACCCCTCATTATAATTGATTGTTCATACCTTCACCAACTCCTCTTCTGATGGATTCATGCCCCCACAATTGAGTGCTTTTGGAAGGCTCAATTATTTTTGAGATGAAGGAATATAGGTCTATTAGGATACATGCATTTTATTTTATTCACCCATGTGGTTAAAACCATCGACCATCTTACGTTATTACTTGCTTTATGTATGATTTCCACTATTTGGCTACATACAGTTTGGAAATACATTGTTGAGATAGTTTGAAAAGAACATGTTATTTTATTTTCTTTTCACCTCCACTTGCACACATTCAAATATCATCTAGAATCATAGGGGAACCACATCATCCCCATTGTTCTAGATTTTTGAGAAACCTACCTCCAATTTTGGGAGGTGTCCCCAATTTGGTTGACACATCAACATAACCATCACATACACTAGGAAGTTCCACGATTCTAGGACTGAGTTTGCTTGGGTATACCTTGCTTGGAACCAATACCTAAAACACCTCACCTACTAGTCCTCCACCACAAAGAGGAAGAACCCAACCTTCTTCACAAGGTACATGCTTTCAACCATCCTCAGAAAGGAACACTTCTCCAATTCCACACACCATGGTAGGAAGCACCCCCACCATTCCATACTTGGCATCACTCAATATTCCATATCTAACCAAATTAACGAATGATCCCATATTACATGACCCCACTTGTATGAATATGCCCACCAAACTACCTTCCAATATCCCTAAATTTGAAGGCAATCCCGGGGAAGACCCAACTAACCACATCATGTATTTTTCATTTGTGGTGTCCTTCCAACAACATTATGGAAGATTCCATTTGTTTAAGGTTATTTCAAAGAAACCTCACCGACCCCTTGGCCAAATGGTACGTAGATGAGAAGTTAGGATCCCATCTGACCTTAGAATCATTAGAAACATCCTTCCTATCATTCTGCCAGTTACCTGTATGTCATGACACTGGTTTGGAAATTCTTTCAAAGTTCAAACAAACCACCACTGTCGATATCACCAACCATGTTCACAAATGGCATCGACAAAGGAGAATTTGTAAGGATGATACTACCCCTCAACAATGACTAGAATGGTTCCTCAAATATCTAGTCCCCACCATTTCCAAATACATGGCCACAAATTTCCCTCAAACGGAATACAAGGCCATCACAAAGGCTCACCAATTTGATCTCATTTATTCCCAATCAGGGTACCTCTACTCCATCCTTATAGATACTCCTTGTCCTCTACCTTTTGGTCAAGACAAACCTGGAAAATCACATGCTATTGATGGGTTGGTTGGGTCCATGGCCCATAATCATCCACATGCTCAATTGGTACCCACGTTTGGGTCCAATCAATACCAACCAATATATGGGGGAAACCCATACTATCCTCCCCCACAACTTCAACCAACATTTATGACACCCCCCCTCCTCCTCCCTCAATGGGAGAAAATCTACCTGCACCACCACAAACTTGGTGCAAG
This sequence comes from Picea sitchensis, assembly GCA_010110895.2. Classification (NCBI taxonomy): domain Eukaryota; kingdom Viridiplantae; phylum Streptophyta; class Pinopsida; order Pinales; family Pinaceae; genus Picea; species Picea sitchensis. Next base: position 146,391 of record SNQJ01S0026034.1, read on the forward strand.
TATTTCACCTAGGCCCACCACCAACCACATCATATAACCAATATGGACCTCATATAATCAATATGGACCCCCCCCCCTCAAAGTAACCCATACTACCCCTTCCCTGGTCCCCTTCAACCCATTTCCCCACCACATGAACAACGACAAGAAGGGTTAATTTTATTCGGGGTTAATTTTATTCAACCCTCTCCTATAAGGATGATTTTAAGGATGGAAATTTATTTTAAAATGTAGAAACCTTGGCAAATTTTACTAATCCTTCATATGCCAACTGTAAAATGTTTGGCGATATTTTTGTAAAAATATGCAAATGTAAAAGGATTTTACATAGTTTGTATAAAGTTTTGACGATTTTTGTGGTAAAATAATTGTATCCTATAGAATTTTGCGAATCAGTTTTAGAATAACGAATCTTTTATTGGGAAAAACCATGGAAAATTAGCCCATGAACGAAATTTAGCCCCTAAAATCATCCCTGCTCTCCTATTCAACAAGTTCAAGCTTTTTAACAATTCAATACAACCAAACCCCCTCATCAACCTAACAATAATAGGAGAAAGGGAAAGAACAAAAACCAAGGCCAAGGGGGAAACCCCCAACAACATAACCCCCCAACCGGGGGAAACCATAATCATGATAACCAAAACCCCCAAGGGGGAAATAAAAATGTTCAACCACAACAAGGGAGGAAGGAAAACCTCTGAACCAATTTCCCTTGTGCACTATGTGGCGAATACAACCATTTCATCCATCATTTACCCCAAATTGCCGATTACAAGTAGATGAAGGAAGCCATGAATCCACCAAGGAATCCCACCCCTTAAGGACCACAACATGGACTTGCCAACTACATGCATCCTCCACCACCTGCAATCTTGAAAAACTTGATTCCTCACCAAGGTATCATTAACACACAACCAGAAGCTTCCCCTCACTCATAATAGACATGACTGTTCCCTTAGCTAGGCCAACCATAACCTGGAAATCCAACAAACCATGGTATCCTCCTCACAACTGACCCTTCAATACGACATACCTCCTGAACCTTCCCCAACTACATCATAATCCCCCCAATTACCAACATGACAACTGTTGACGATTCCTCACCCTAATACTGAAGCCACTACCCGGATTCCCTGGGCCCCTCTGCACATGAATGTGCATAACCCTCATGCAATGGCTGCACACAACTACAGTCTCATCAATGATTTGGACCAATCACCAGCTTCCATTTTAGTATTAGAGGTTCTTCATACTTTCCCTTCATAAATAAAATCCTTGCTTTCACAATTGGGGGTGGTAGACCCCTAAGACACCCATCTAATCACTTTTTATTTGGACAAAGTGTTGAGGAGTCTTAAATCCCTTTAACTCAACAACATGAAACAAACCTGCCACGGAGGCCCAATTAGACTCTGCAGCGTTTGATGGTGGAATGGTTCTCCATATATTTCGATCTAGCCAATTAACCAATGGGCTTTACGTGGTATTTGACAAGATATTTTCCTATGAAAATTCCTTCTTCTATTTAAACGTTCTCTTTTGTATTTTCTTTTATTAAAAGAGTATGATAAAATGATGTGTGCTGGTATAAACCAACTGGTGGAAGGGAGTCTTAACTACTAAAGAAGGTTGAGCTCGGGATAACCCTCATGCTCAAGCATGCAGATGTCTATCTTCACACATGTTACAAGCCTAATACTAATACATTAACTTGCTGATATTTCAATTATTGGTTGAGATACAATAATCCTAAAGAAAATACGCATGTAATAAGACGATGGCAAGAAAAATAGTTCCCTTATCTCTAATTATTAATCACACATTAACACAATGATTTTCTTTTCATCATTAAGAACAAGAACTACAAAAATACGAAGACAGATAACTTATCGATAGATTCAGAAACTCTTACTCGTTACAACATCAATTACTGAAATAAAGTTGGAAGTAGTTCCTCCTCAATACAATCATATAACACCTTTGATGAAAAACATTATTTTGTCTCAGGTCCTAAAAAAGACTTTTCAATTAAGGTAGTATGGAAATAATTCTTTAGAATTCCAAAAATGAGGATCTTTCCCAAAACCATCGACTATTGCTAAAAGGTCAATCCACTTATTTATAATGAACCATTAACTAAAAATAGATACTACAGGTGAAAGTTGTTTATGATTACAACTGCATGAGACATCCTTCAGGACATAGACTGAGTAAGTTGACCTGAGAGAAAGCCCATGAGTTGGGTGTTCCCATGAGCTGGGTGTGTGGTTTCTCTATGAGACGGAAAAGGAACATTATGTGCCCCTGTGTGGGGTGAGGGAGCCCATGATTTGGGTGTGTGGTTCCTCTCTGAGATGAATATGTAATGTTGTGTACTCCTATGAGGGGTGAAGGAGCCCATGTGATGGGTTTATTGTTCTCCTCTGTGCAGAGAGTTGAGATGATACTTCAGATGATTCTCCTGTGTAACATAGTGAGAAAGAAGATCTGTTGAGTTGGACGTTCCTATGGCTGAGCACATGTGAATGTGTGGAAAATCCCATGAGTTGGGTGCATCATTCAGAGACAGAGATGAAATGATGTATTAGACTCCTTTGTGTAGAGAGTTGAGATGATGTGATACTCCAGATGATTCTCCTGTGTAACGCAGTGAGAAAGAAGATCTGCTAAGTTGGACGTTCCTGTGGCTGAGCACAAGTGAACTTGATCCTAGTGGCTGAGCAGTAGTGAGTGTGGTTATCCTATGAGACACAGTGAGATAGAGATGTGGACATCATTGTGGCTGATCACAGATGGATGTGCCCCTAGTGGCTGAGCACTAGTGGGTGTATGAGATCCCTTTCTATATTGTCCAAGAGTCAGACTTACCTGTAACCCTATTTGTGATGTAAAGGGTACAGGTCGACCCCACAAAATGTAAAGGATAACTAATGTAAAAGATAATTAATGTAAAATATAATTAATATGGTAATTATTAATTATATTTTGAGTTATTTAGGTCGGCCATATTGTGCCAATAGACACATCATTTGATGTGGTAAGTCTGATATAAATAAAGGTGAATCCCCATTGAGGAAACATACTTAACATTGTGTCATCTCATGATTTCAGAAGTTGTGGTATGAAATTATGAGAATTACATCACCCTCTTGTGTGCTAGGTTTGGTGAAGGTGTGGGAGGTCTTTCTCTTGAAGAATATAGGAAATGATTGGCTAGGTTTTCTTCCCTTGTTGAGAAGGGTTTCCCAGGATACTTCTTATGTTCTTGTGCATGGTTATTCTTATTTTGATCTTGGTTTTCTGCAGTATTTATGGTTCAAGTAAAAGTTAAACATAAAATTTAAAGAAAATGTATGAGCCATAGATCATTGAAAATTCAACATGGTATCAGAGCAGGTCTTGAAGAATACCACTTGCTCAAGATTGAAGGAAGACCATGGTCACCTAAATACTGCTAAACCCTTGCTACTATTGAATAAAAGGAAAGGGCCAAACCCTCTTTTAAATTTCTGTGGTGAAGGTACCCCTCCGCCAGCTCAAGGGAAGGGTCAGACCTTCTCTCAATTTTCTGTGGAAAAGTCCTGAAGATGGCCGCAGGCCTACTAGTTTAGGCCGAGCTCTGTGAGGAAGTCCGATTGTCCAAATAATATGGCCGCAGGATTGGGAACAATCTCAACCATAAACCACAGCAAGGGAAATGCCCCACTAAGGCTACCGTAGTAAGGTCCTAACAACAGACCCTTCAATGAAGAGGAGCCAGACCCCTTTTGAGGTGAAAATTGAGGTTGCCGCAGCCATAAAGAAAATTGCAGTTTGTGAGGGAGCCATCATTTGACAGTCCCAAGGCTAATTCGTTAACAGATATGAGGTACATATCTGAGCAGAGTTAAGAGGAAATTATGGGCAGTTTTTGAGGGCTATTTGAGTGCCATTACATGCATGTGACAAACAAGGAAAGGAGGCCTGTCATCACTGTGTTGAGCACTCAACACACCCTAAAATTTTTATGTCCATTTTTAATTTTTGGGTACCACTTGATCCTTTGAACTTTCTGTTTTCACTTCAGTATGAAACTGATGTCTGCGCTTATATTTTATGTTTCATGTTTGAATTTTTAAAGTCTGCTTGAACAATACAACAAAGAATCATCTTAACTTTAAATAGGACTTAACAACTACTTAAGGAATCAACAGTCTAAATATTTCCCCAACACGCTTAGGAAGTTCGACATCGGTAAAGGTTAAGGTAAAGGTTAAAGGTGACAAAAATCACTTCAAAAGTTCAAAATAGCCGAGCTCCGATTTTCATCAGTGTCGACGGACAAAAAGTCTCTCTTTCTATGAATGAGCTTCGACAAAAATATCGCCGAAGACTGATCCGTTTGGTTTAGGAAAAAGGTAAGCATCATGCAAGGAGAGGAGTGGTATCATCGACCTCAACTCTCGATACGATTTCAACATCGGAGATTTACAAAATGATAATCCACAAAGAAAACTACACATTAATTTTCCATTTTAACGTCGATCCTTGACGCCATCCAAGCATCGAAAGCCGCAATATCTATCTCTTTTAGTGCTTTCAACATGAGAGAAGTCCCATAGTGAAAAAACTAAGTAGATTAGACGTTTGCAGATGGTAAAGGACCACTACATGTAGTTTCACCAGAATAAACTCACAAGACCAACGTTACATAGGTATAAACTCGACATATGCGTAGAATTCCCCACAAAATTCCTAGAATTTATAGCGAAAGGAAGAAGAGAAACAGAGCGTTCCAAGAGAACACCCACACTTCATGATAGGATGTATTGAATATTTAACACGTCACAACTGCTCGACGAATGCAATCCAGAACGCATAAAACGCCGCCTATCGGAGTTGCAGGGAATATACGGTATGATCATTCCAATCTCTTTAAACTCCCCAGCTTCCGTTATTGATGAATGATAGTTGACAGACTTGGTGATATGGATTTAAAAGGAAATTAATGGCTTCCTTATTACGGTATCCGACCTTTTGGGAACGTACGCACGCACACTTGACTTTGGCATCTTTATCCTGCCCCAAAGGTCGAGCGACTACTGTGACGGTTCCGACAGTCATATCTTCCGTACTCGATTTTCCACGCTATGGCATGCTGACGTAACTCATTTAAAATAAAGAGGAGCGACGACGTGGACAAAGACATCGCAGGTCATTCAAAGGGACGACTGGGATCACGTAATTATTAAATGATCGAGACTAACAAGATCCACAGGTATGCATCGATCTATTTTGTTTGTTTGTATCTTATATTATATTACTTGATCACTAAACTACCTCAACCCTGATTGCAGGAAAGATTCCCCGATTATCAAACAAATATTTCTCCATGATAAACTCGAAAGAAACATCGAAGAAGAATCAAAAGAGAAATGAAGGATGTCGAGCTCCTCGAGTTCGGCAACCCCGATAAATTTATCAACCCGAGCGACGTAGTCAAGTTGCATGCCGAACAAGACTCTCTATGGACCGAAGAGCTCGCAAATATAACCGATGCGAGGCCAAGGAAAGTGCAACAATTCGCAGAACATCCGATCAGATCCCAAACCATGCTACAACAGTTGAACTCCAGTTTAGTAAAGTACTGGGCACATGTAGTGGACATTAGGGGAATATATGCGGCTCCGACTGAACAACACAGATTTCCATGGGCCCAAACTTGTGAAGAACTGTTTATCAGCTGGTCTGGAGAGAAGTCACCCTTTTCAGGAAACATCTCAGGTTGAATGTTAAAGAAACTGTTAGAGGATAACGCCACGTGGCGATTTTTTCTTTGCTTAAACTACACTTATCCTTTAATTTCAGTTAAACTTTATATTATAAATAAAGACATCGACCAATTAGTTAGGGGTCGATGGTTGTTGTAAGAACTCTTTCTTTTTGGTGGTTAAGAATTATTTTGAAGCTGCTATGAATTGAGAAGTCCTTCTGGATCAAAGACAAACTATTTTCATCAGATGCATGTGATTGGACTTGGAGAAGAACTACTTCCTATTCTGTTTCATGAATGATGCAGTTATGAGTAAGAGAAATTAATTTCGTTGTCAAGTTATCTGGTGCAATGTTTTGATGTTCTTTGCTTTAATGATGAAGATAAATCGTTGTGTTATTATGTGATGAATGGTTATGGTAGATGAATTATTTTGCTTTCCATTATGTTGTTACATATATGCTTTCTTTCTGATAATTAGTTTCTCAGACAATAATTGAATTCTCACATGGTTAATGTATTAGTACTAGGCCTGTGGTATAGAATCATTGTCTGCATGTTTGAGAAACGGGTTATCCCAAGATTAGCCTCTTCCCCAGTACTTAAAACTTAATATTGTTTGCTGTAAAGTTGGTTTATACTAGCTTTCATTTCTCCTACCAGTCCCACCCAAGAGAAAACAAAGAAGAGAATAGTCCCAACTGAAGGAAGAGCCTTCACAAGAAAACACAAAGCCCATCGATAAATTGGCCGGATCGCAATATTTGGAGAACCATTCCATATTCAAACCTTGCAGAGTCTAATTGGGCCTCAATGGTGGGTTTGGTTCCTACTGTTGAAGTAAGGGATTTAAGGCCCATCAATCGAATTGGCGCTAGAAGGAGGGCCCGAGAATGAATGGCTGAATATATATTTTATATAGCATTTCAAACAACCTATAGATTTGTAACGACCCACGTGCATGGATAGTCATTCAACAGAAAACCCACACATGCAGAGTACTTCCAAAGTGGGTAACTCACCCCAGCCCGAGGAAGAACCTTTTCACCCCGAAATACCTTACGCCCTTCCTCACGAGGAAGTAAATTCAGGAGAATCACAAGAGCCTATGCCTGACAGATTGATGCGTTATCCTTAGCTCCCATACTCCCTCAAAGAAAACAACAAAGAATACCAGTGGTTAGCACTCCCGATGAGGTTTTCGTACACTCTGTAGAAGACTTAATAGATTTTGTGATTACTGAAATCCAAGAGCCTGTTGATTTGATACCCTAAATGCCAGTCGACGACATCTCTGAGCCAAACGAATTTTCAGAAGAAGAAGAGTTCGACTCAGATTCTGAAGATATGGAAGGTAATAATAACCATCAAGAAGAAGGGGAAATCCTGATTCAGAACAACCAACCTTGTTTGTCCGGAGATGCCCTGGCCATTCTTGGATGAGTACATAATCTTCCCCGACACCCGAAGAAGCTGCTTCCCAGGTACAACCCCAAGACTTTAGGTTTACCTGAAGATCATATCAAGAAGTTCATACTCATGATTAGACTCATGAACATTCAACCTGAAGACGTAGTCTAAATAATTTTCCCCTACACATTTGAAAATTCAGCTTCCATGTGGTATTTTAATCTTCCAGTAGGATCTATCACTAGATGGACCAAGTTCCAGAAAGATTTTTTAGATAAATTTGCAGAGGAAACTACTACGAGAGATTTGATGGATGAGTTGTTCACAACCACCATGAGTCCAAAAGAAAGGGTCAAAGATTTCAATCAAATATTCATGACCATATTAAACAAATTCCATCCCGCGAAAAAACCAACTCAAGAATTGCAAGTTGAGGTTTATGCCAACGCACTCCTGACTTCTACTTCCATGTTTATAAAGAGAGACACTAAGCAAACCCTGACAGAAACTTTTGAAGAGGCCAAGACAATAGAATTCTAGATGAAAGGATGTAAAGAAGGCCATGCCTCTATAGTAAAGAAAGAAGCCCATCCCCCTCTCAAGAGAGGATGCCTTCTAACTAGACCGCTGGGGAAACCAACTGAACATGCTCCTGACAAGGGTAATGGAGATATAGAATATCTACAACACATGGTTAAGAAAGTATAAAATGAGATCATATACATGAAGAGAAATGTAGGAGAGGGAAACCTAGGCCAAAGGCCCTATAAGCCTTTCTTTAAGAGGAACCATCCTTTCAAATCAATTGAACCTCCCCCAAATAACTTAAATATTGATCTAGGGAATGTTGTGCCTGATTCTTTCTGTACTTATCATAAGGAAAACCACTCCGAAAGACACTTCCCTCAATGGGTACATGCCATGAATTTGATGGCTAATCGGTTTCTAGACGAAGTCTCCCTAACCGAACAACCAAGCAATTCGGTTATGAATATTGCTAACCAGGAAGAGATTGACCCACCACGAGATACAACCATGATGATATGGGATCCCGACCCGATCATGCCGTCCGATGACCTATTTGAGTCTCATGAAAAATCCACTGAAGTTTCAGTGGTACAGACACGCAGTAAGGGCCCGCCTAGCCCGAAAGATACCGACGTCACCCAAGCCTCGAAAAGTAAGATAACACCCAATCACCCGAAAACATCTTCCGCTCTCTGTAAAAAGCCTATACACATTCATACCCAGGAATCACCCAAACTGGATTACAACGTGGTCTAAGATTTGAAGAAGCTAAAGGCCAATATATCAGTTATGGACATATGTAGGATTCCTCAGCAGAAGGACTTTCTGTTACAAGCTTTGAATTCAGTAGAAAATTCGACAGCGGGTAATGGTCCAGAAAAAATCTGTCTCCCACAAATCTGCTGGGAAAACCAATTGTGAACACATGTTCGGGAGATAGAAAGGAAAATCCTTTTGTTCCACCTTTCCTCTTAATGTTTGAAGTCTTCAATAGAAACCTTCATAACTGTTTGGTAGATTCTGGAGCATCTTCCAACGTTATTCCCTTGTCTATTTGCAAAAAATTAAATGCCATACCTCCTAAAAGTGATAAACATGTCATACAACTAGATAGGATCCAGGTCAAGGTCATAGGAGAACTCAAAGATTTGATGATTAGAAATCAACACACCCCACATTCGTGCAAGTGATTGACATCATTATAGGAGATATCCCAGAGGCATATGGGTGATTACTGAGTCGAGATTGGTCTGAAAAGATAACCGGGTACTTCAGTACAGACTAGGAACACCTTTGGCTACCGTTGAAGGGATATAAGAACATGATCATAATCGATAGGGAGAGATATCTGAAACATACGGTCACTGATCTAGAGACCCCGAACGAACCCTCATCCACAAATTTCCCCATACTGGGCAATTATTCCTGCGATTCCTACTTTGAAAAATTCGCTCCTCTCTTGTCCAATGTTCCTCTTATCCAAAGCTCCGAGTTTTTTTTTCAATATAAATAGCCGATACCGATAGGAGACACCCTCTTCTACCAAAAACCTGCGCTAGAGCTTGTAGAACAAAAGGTCGGAGAGAAAGAAATTAATAAGGAAAAGGAAATGAGCGATTGTCGTTCACATACTTGGACCCTCTGTTTTGATGGATCTAAGTCACAAGAAGGGTTAGGAGCGGGGTGCATCCTCATCGATCCTAAAGGTAAATGTCATTTCTTGTCCTGTAGGCTAGAATTCAAATGTACCAACACCACCATCGAATATGAAGCTCTAGTACAAGGATTAAAGAAATCCATAAAGTTGGATGTCAAAGAATTGAAATCTTTCGACGACTCTGAAATTATTGTTAGAAAATTAAGAAATACTATACATTGAAATTCTCCTCATCTGAATAATTATCAGTAGGAGGTGCATAGGTTAATAGATCACTTTGAAGATTTTAATATCACTGCGATCCCCAGAGCAAAGAATATTCTGGTTGACTCTTTGGCCACAACTGCTTCCAGGCTGTCACCTCTAGAGGATTATGAAGCTTTCTGATTCACTGTGGAGCTACTCTACAGATCGTCGGTGCCTAATAACATTTCTAATTGGAAAGTATTTGAAGGATATGAACAGATCATAAAATTCCTAACTAACCAAGACAATTTCAAAGACTTAGCTATTGACGATGAAGTATTCCAAGAAAAATCAACGGATACCAATCCTCGGGAAGGACAACCTATAGGTAAATCGAAGTCGCACACAATCCCGAAAGGGATAGTTGATCTTGAAAATATGTTTGATCTGAAAGAGAGATTTAAGAGACCTATAAACATAAAGACTGGTAGCTCTTGTCCCCTGCATGAAACTATAAATCTTGGGACCCCAGAAAACCCAAAGAATGTGAATCTCGGAAAGACTATATCTAAGGAAGAAAGGAAAGCTTATCTCAAATTATTCAGACAATACCAAGATGTCTTCGCCTGGTCTTATAGAGATCTGAAAATGTATGATACCTGTATCATTTAGCACACTATCCCACTAAAACTTGAATTGAAACCTTTCCAACAGAAGCTCCAAAAGTATGACCCATCCATGGAACCTCTCATGTATCATGAATTAAAGAAACTTTTAGATGTCAAGATCATTTTCTAGGTCAGGCATTCTGCATGGGTAGCAAATCTTGTTCTGGTGAGGAAAACGTTGGGTGAAATCCGCCTATGCGTAGACTTTAGGAACCTCAACAGAGCTTCAGAGAAGGAAAATTACCCAGTCCCACTGATGGAACAACTCCTGCAGACCGTGTCTGGTTCAAAGGTTTTCTCTCTGCTAGACGATTTCTCAGGTTACAACCAAGTCCTGGTTTCAGAGGAAGACCGTTTAAAAACCACATCCCAAACCAAGTGGGGAACATTCTCTTATAAACACATGCCTTTCAGGTTAATTAATGCAGGAGCGACCTTCCAAAGGGCCATGGACGTAGCCTTCCGAGGACTAATCAACAAATGTGTGGTAGTGTATCTAGATGACATAACAATGCATTCGAAGAATAGAAAAGAGCACGTCCAACACTTAACTCAGATTTTCGAGAGGTGTAGGAAATATGGTATATCCTTAAACCCTAAGAAAAATATCTTCGGTGTCGAGGAAGGTAAGCTGTTAGGTCACATTATATCTCAAGTAGGGATTTGCATAGACCCAGAAAGGATTAAGGCCATAGCTCAACTTCCCTTACCCCATAACAAGAAAGCTATGCAATCCTTTTTTAGAAAAAAACAATTTTGTGAGGAATTTCACCCTCGACTTCATAGAAATCATTAGACCCTTACAAAAGATGATTCACAAGGATGCTAAATTTAAGTGGGATGATGAGAGAAAATATGCCTTCAGCAATATCAAAGCTGCTATATCTCGGGCCCCGGTGTTGCGAAGTCCTGATTTCGAAAGAGACTTTTCCCTTTATACTTTCACCTCTGACCGATCGATAGTTGCAGTTTTGACTTAGAAGGATGATGACAACAAGAATCCCCAGTGTCATTCATGAGTACTAATTTTCAAGGAGCTGAGCTCAATTATCCTGCTATAGACAAACACGCCTACGTGATATATAAGGTAGTAAACCATTTCAGGTCTTACATCGTCAATAATCGCACTAAAGTGATTGTGCCGCATCTTGCAATCTGATCCTTGTTTACCCAACAAGAAATGGGGGAAATAAGAGGGAACTAGATGGTAGTAGTCCAGGAATTTGATCTATATATAAAACCTGCCAAACTAGTAAAAGGACAAGGGTTATGCAAGCTTGTAGCCGAATCCCAGGATCAAGTAAATGAATATTCTGGATGGGAAAAAGAAATGGCACTATGGTGTGGCGAAGTATCATACATCTCCACAGGACAAGAGTCTTGGTATAAGGATTTACTTTATCTTATACACTATGGGACTTGCCCTGAAAACCTCAACCCTAGGGAAAGGAGAGCCCTCATATTAAAATCAACACAATGTTGCCTTATAAATTTGGTGCTCTTCCGGATCAATTATGATGGGGTACCATTAATATGTCTCGAACATGAAGACACAGACAAAGTGCTGAAGGAAATCCATGATGGCCCTGCCGGGGGAGATTTCGCAGGAAACACCACTGCTCACAAGATTATGAGAGCCGACTATTATTTGCCCACCTTGATCAAAGACACTCATACTTATGCTAGGAATTGTAAGACTTGTCAAATAAGAACTGGAAAGGAAAAGAGAGCATCAGTCCCACTCCAACCCGTGATTGTCTCTAGGCCTTTTGAGTAGTGGGGGTTGGATATCATAGGGGAAATTACACCTAGCTCTTCAAAACTGCACAAGTACATTCTTACTGCTATCGACTACTTCACGAAACGTGCAGAGGCCATTCCTCTGACTCATGTAAATGAGAAGGTAGTAATCCAATTCATAGAAAAACAATTGATCACAAGGTTTGGTGTCCCTTCTGTTCTGGTCTTCAATAATGCAACTTACTTTTCTTCCACCCTATTGACGAAGTTTTCTCTGGACAAAGGAATCATAATTAATTACTCTGTGAATTATTATCCCCAGGGAAACGGTGTGGTAGAATCAACTAATAAAAACATGGTAAGAATATTAAAGAAGACGGTTGCAGATAACCAAAGAAATTGGCATAATCTACTCCATAATGCTCTATGGGTTGATAGGGTCACACCCAAAGAATATATAGGAAATTCCCCATACTGTTTTGTCTACGGGAAAGAAGCCATCCTCCCAAATGGTCTCTATCTTCCGTCTCTTCAACTAGCACAAAATTCCAATGAGGAACCTTCATCGACCATGCAAAAAAGAATTAACACTCTACTCATGCTGGAAGAAGAGAGAGAAAAGTCTAAGTCAAAATTCCTAGCTCACTAACAAACAGTGAAAAGATGGTTCGATAAGCATAAGGCTAAAGAAAAGAACTTTGAAGTAGGGGACTTAGTCTGGAAGTGGGATAGAGCAAATGAACCAAAAGGGAAACATTCTAAATTTCAGAATCTATGGCTTGGACCTTTCCAGGTGGCTGAGAATATCGGGGTAGGCACTTATCGGTTGCAGAATTTGAAGGGGGAACCTGATGCCCTCCCAGTAAATGGCCAAGCCCTAAAACAATACTTCCAATAAAAAAAAAAGAAAAAAAAGAATAAAACAATAAATATGTGTGTTTTATGTTCTTTGTTGAGTATCTTCATGATTGCGAAATACTTCTTTTGTTGTTTCTTTTATTTATGGTTTTCTACGCTTTTGAAGGTATGTTCGATAAAACAATGGTTGGCCTTGAAATCATGCAACATAAAAAACCCTGTTTCTAACTCATCACTCACTTACAAACACTAGAAGCACTGAAAAACTTGCAGTTACTTTGAGGAATCCTCTATCCAACCTGAGCAAATGAACAACTTCGGAGAAATTTCAGAAATTTCTACTTTGTGGTTCGGTAAGACCTCAAGGGAAAGAAGGAAAGCTGGAAAGGACTACATGAACCCAGAGGATGGAGCTAGTGAAGCATCCACTTTAACCCTCTCACCTTGAAAATAAACATACATCCTCCTCTCCCACTCACTCAGTGCATCATGCTAAAATAAAATCAAAAGAGTGAATAGTAGGAGAAGTATGAAGATATCTCCCCCAGGGCTATGAACGCTCCCTGGTAGCGGAGCAAGGTCTGTGATGTTGGGGTGACTCCGTCGGGGCTATGGACGCTCACTAGTAGTAGAGCGACATCGAAGTAGGTGAGTAGAGGTAATTAAAGGCTTCATGCCGGTGAATACTTTCCTAAACTTCTGTAAAAAGGGGGCATGAGTCAGGTTCAAAGGAAATGAAGGAGGAAAGGGGTTAAAACCCTACAAGAAGACACAGAAGCATCAACCAAAGGACATCAAATGCAAAGGTTAAGAGGTTCTGATTTAAGACCAACTGAGATTCTCCATCAGCTTCTATATCAACCGACCCTTGGGGGAGGAACAAAAATTCTACTTTCGCCCAGTGAATTGCCATTTGTAGAGCACTCAACACACCCTAAAAGGTCTATGTCCATTTTTACTTTTTGGGTACCACTTGATCCTTTGCACTGTCTATTTTCACTTCAGTATGAAAATGATGTTTGCGCTTATCTTTTATGTTTCATGTTTTAATTGTTTAAAGTATTCTTAAACAATACAACAAAGAATCATCTTAACTTTAAATAGGACTTAACAACTACTTAAGGAATCGACAATCTAAATATTTCCCCAACACGTGTAGGAATTTTGACATCGGTAAAGGTTAAGGTAAAGGTTAAAGGTGACGAAAATCGCTTTAAAAGTTCAAAATAGCCGAGCGCTGATTTTCATCGGCGTCTGCAAACGAAAGGTCTCTCTTTCTGCGAATGATATTCGGTAGGAATATTGCCGAAGACCAATCCATTTGGCTTCGAAAAAAGGTAAGCGTCGTGCAAGGAGAGGACTGGTATCGCCGACCCTGACTCCTGATACGATTTCAACGTCGGAGATTTACAAAATGATAATCCACAAAGAAAACTACACATTAATTTTCCATTTTAATGCCGATCCCTGACACCATCCAAGCATCGAAAGCTGCAGTATCTATCTCTTTTAGTTCTTTCAACATGAGCAAAGTCCCATAGTGAAAAAATGTAGTAGCTTAGATGTCTACAGATGGTAAAGGACCACTACACGTAGTTTCTCCAGAATAAACTCAGAAGACCCGTGTTAGAGAGGTATAAACTCGACATATGAATAGAATTCCCCATAACAGAATGAAGAAGAGAAACAAAACATGCCAAGAGAACACCCACGCTTCGTGACAGGATGTCTTGAAGATTTAACGCGTCACAACTGCTCGACGGATGAAATCTAGAACGCATAAAATGCTGCCGATCATAGTTGCAGGGAATATACGGTTCAATCATTCCAATCTCTTTAAACGCCCCAGCTTCCATTATTGACTAATGATAGTTGACACACTTGGTGATACGGATTCTGGAGGCATTTAACGAATTCCTTATTACAGTATCTGACCTTTTGGGAATGTACATGCGCACTCTTGACTTTGGCGTCTTTTTCTAGCCCCAAAGGTCGAGCAACTACTGTGACGTTTCTAATGCTCATATCTGCCATACTCGATTTGCCATGCTATGGCATGCTGACGTAACTCATTTAAACTGAAGAGGAGCGGCGGTGTGGACAAAGACATCGCAGGTCATTTAAAGGGATGACTGGGATCATGTAAGTATTAAACGATCAAGACTAACGAGCTCCACAGGTACACATCGGTCTATTCTGTTTGTTTGTATCTTATATTATATCACTTGATCACTAAACTACCTCAACTCCGATTGCAGGAAAGATTCCCCGATTACCAAACAAAGCTTGCACCGAATGAAGGATGTCGGGCTCCTCGAGTTTGTCACCCTCGATAAATTTATCGACCCGAGTGACGTATTCGAGTTGCATGCCGAACAAGACTCGC
The DNA here is from genome assembly GCA_010110895.2 of Picea sitchensis. NCBI lineage: Eukaryota > Viridiplantae > Streptophyta > Pinopsida > Pinales > Pinaceae > Picea > Picea sitchensis. Next base: position 161,579 of record SNQJ01S0026034.1, read on the forward strand.
TATGGACTGAAGGGCTCACAAAGATAACCAATGCGAGGCCATGGCAAGTGCAACAATTCGCAGAACATCCGATCAGAGCCCTAACCATTCTACAATAGTTGAACTCCAGTTTAGTAAAGTACCGGGTGCATGCAATGGACATTAGGGGAATATATGGGGCTCCGATGGAACAAAAAAAATTTCCATGGGCCCAAACTTGTGAAGAACTATTTATCAGCTGGTCTGAATATGAGAGAAGTCACCCTTTCCAAGAAATATCTCGGGTTTACTGTTAAAGAAACTGTTAGAGGATAACGCCACGTGGCGATTTTTTCTTTGCTTAAACTGCACTTAGCCGTTAATTTCAGTTAAAATTTATATTATAAATAAAGACATCGAACAATTAGTTAGGGGTCGATGGTTGTTGTAAGAACTCTTTCTTTTTGGTGGTGAATAATTGTTTTGAAGCTGCTATGAATCGAGAAGTCCTTCTGGATCAAAGACAAACTATTTTCATCAGATGCATGTGATTGGACTTGGAGAAGAACTACTTCCTATCCTGTTTCATGAATGATGCAGTAATGAGTAATAGCAATTAATTATGTTGTCAAGTTAGCTGGTGCAATGTTTTGATGTTCTTTTCTTTAATGATGAATATAAATCATTGTGTTATTATGTGATGAATGGTTATGGTAGATGAATTATTTTTCTTTCCATTATCTTGTTACATATGTGATTTCTTTATGATAATTAGTTTCTCAGACAGTAATTGGATGCTCACATGGTTAATGTATTAGTACTAGGCCTATGGTATAGAATCATTGTCTGCATGTTTGAGTAACGGGTTATCCCAAGCTCAACCTCTTCCCCAGAAGTTAAAACTTAATCTTGTTTGCTGTCAAGTTGGTTTATACTGGCTTGCATTTCTCTTACCAGTCCTACCCAAGAGAAAACACAAAAGAGAATAGTCCAAACTAAAGGAAGAGCCTTCCCAAGAAAACACAAATCCCATCGATAAATTGGTTGGATCGCAAGTTCTGGAGAACCATTCCATCTTCAAACGTTGCAGAGTCTAATTGGGCCTTGGTGGTGGGTTTGGTTCCTACTATTGAAGTAAAGGATTTAAGGCCCATCAACACACCAAAAATCTAAAATCCTAAAAACAATATACTTAAAACCAAAATATGACATGTGTGAGTAAGTTCTGTAGAATAATTCTAAACAACAGACTCATAATGAAGAAGGACTAGACCTTTCTGAGGTAAAATATAAGGTTTCCGCAACCCAAAATTGAGGTAGTATTTGACCTAAAATTACAGACCTGTGGCAACAAACAACTGAGGAAATACTCGACCTAAATCTAAGGTCTGAGGTAGAAACCAAAGTACAGATCCGAGCTACTATAGGAAGCAATATTATCATAGGTCTGAAGTGACTTTATGACAATTTTGAAGCAAACTCAAAAGATCAAATTTCTGAGGCTGTGATGAAGGAAAAATTAAAGGGAAGATATGAAACAAGTATAAGGACTGTTTTGAAGTAAACCTATGCTGATTTTAAAGATTTTTCAGATCTGGTACATGAGTAACTTTTGGTGAGCTACAGGGGTAACATTTACTGTGAGTCTTTGGAGCATCCTAAGCATGTTTCAAGACTGTCTTTGAAGCAATTATCAGAGGTTTCTAAGAAAAAGTATAACACAATTTTTAGAGCAGTTCAAGCGGAGAATTCAGATCTATCTTGGAAAAATATTTAACTCGGAAAGGAAGCATAGTATAATGTGGCTACAGGGGCAAACAAGTCTATGTAAAACAAAGCGAGGAATGTCATTGCTCATCATGACACTGACAAACAAGCAAATATCCATTGGTGTACACTCTTAGGTATGCACTTGTATACATTATTTTCATCATTGTAATAAGGGTAGTTGTAGGAGGAAAGAACCCTTGATGAAATCATGGATTCAAAGTGTTAGTGACATTTCTTGTCCTAGGCACAAGAGTATTTGGGTCTACAAGTTGCACGAGAAGCGCCCGAGCACAACATGGAAAAATCTCGTCTTAAGGCTTCCAATCAAGTGGGCGGGTGAAATTACGTTGTCAATGGCCCAGATTCATCTATAAAAGAAGATCAATGGTTGGCAGGAAATCGTGGTTAGCGGAGTTGCGCCGAAATTAGCGCAAATACATCGCGCCCATATTATATGCGGGGAAGAATCTCAGCCGCCCACCCAGAGGGCGCATGGCATGTGATCTGGTCACGTCGGCTTTTCGACAGTCGTGAGTTCAAAGTGCAAAAGTTCCATATCATTCTGCATCTCGAAACCCCGAACCCCGAAAGCACCGAAGGCACCCAAAGTTGGGCCCACAGTATTACGGAGCGATCTCGACCGTCCATCCACAGGAGACACCTGGCGCGCGATTAGGCTCCTCACCATTTCACCCATTGCGATTTCTAGGCGCAAGGTGTAGCATCGTCATATTCTCGATGCGTGAGGTGCTGGGAGTGTCCAGGACCTGGGCCCACAACATCGTCGGGAGAGTTCAGAGCCGTCAGATCTAGAGGGACGCGTGGTGCCATATTAAGACGTCTCAGCGTTTCGCTCAATGTGATTTCAAGAAGAAAGGATCAGCCCCTTCCTATTCGCGAATGCCGAAATCTCCTTTGAGAGTAAACGCAAGGTCACAGCCCATGGTCACTTGGGAAATAAAAGAGCTGCGCAAAGGGGACCAAAGGCGTTGGGTCCATTTGCCGAAAGGTTCATCACGTTCTCCGGGTGCCATTTGATCCGAACTCAAGCCTTCTTTTCTCTTGAAGTAAATGAAGGTAAGGAAGAGTGGTTGAAACCTCTCTTCATGCATTAAGTGCAAGATATGGAGAGGCTGGCCAGTGGTCTGCTCGAGAGGGTCCTGCGTACCATTTTTTCCAAAGAGGCCATGCCCAGTCCTCGATTAGCCAGAGGAGGTCTGTACATGCTAACGTGGCTCTTAATGGCTCAGCTACTCCCCTTACAGGAGCCATACGTAGTTAATATGGTGTCTGACGAAGGGTATCGGTCCGAATTCGGCTGAAAGGACACCAAGCCGTGGATGACTGAGCATGCCGCTGTTAGGCAAACTTTTTGAGTATATAGACTCAGTCTTTGTATTTTGTAAAGTATCGATGGTTGAGTGAGGCTCCTGGTGGTAAAATTTAATGAAGCACTGTTTTCCTGGTTATGTCTGGACTCTTGAGACTTCTTGTCTTGTGAATGTCAGTTTTTCTTTCGCGTCTTTGTTTACACTGTATTAGAACGGCTCGGAATTGGAGAATCCAGTCAAGTTGTAACTGTTATAGGATGATGTAGAGTTTGATCATTGTAACAGTTGCATTGTTTCTAATCGGTCCCTGTGATTTTCTTAGCACTGAACGACTTGGAATTGGAGAATCCAGTCAAGTCCCCCCTTTCAGTTTCTCGAAGCTCTGAACTAGAGGATCTCRCATTCAGAGTTTTTCTTCTACAAATTACTGAAAGGCCTGTTGCCTGAGGTAGTTTGTCCACTCCTCTCACCAAGTCTTCAACCTGCTCATTTTCAAATCAACCCACTGACTAAAGTTAGATCAAGACCTCCTTTGTTCCTCGCATGCCGGACCCAGTCCCTGAGTTTGAGTGATATCTTCCCGAGTCTCTACCCATTTGATCACACATTAAAAACTACCATGACATAAAAACTAATGGGTGTCGGGCTCTGCTCCTGCTGCGATCTAGGAGTGACTTTCATCGCCAACATTTCTGGCGTCATTGCCGGGGACAA
>SNQJ01S0026035.1:7662-31755 GCA_010110895.2 Picea sitchensis
TAAAAAAGATGCACAGAATGTGATTCGAAAGTTATTGAGCATATTCTCTTTCATTGTTCCTTTTATCAACAAAACAAAGACCATCGATCTCAGTAATTAATGTGGCCAGATAATTAAAGATGTGATTTTAGGGTTTCCTCTAACAAAGGAAAGCTCAAACATGATTTGGTTGTAGAACGATTTCATGTGAGATTGTTTATGGATTCACTTGATGTGACATAGTTTTCCTTACCCATAATAAAAGTAAACCAATCTATTCTGCAGTTTTTTAGATGCTCTGCACACTTCTTAAGGCATAATGAGTTCCCCCACCATACGCAGCTTCCCTACAATTATCGTAGTCTTTTTTGGAGAACTACCCTTTCATTTTTCCCACATCCGAAGAGGATAAGTGTATGGTTACCAACCAACAAAATATAGGGATTGGATGGGCCCCAAATATTCTATGAATTTCCTCCACAACATCATATAAAGAGAATTTAAGGATATACGATTATGTGAGATGCTAACCAATGTTATAATTTCTACATATGATATTACTTTACAACAACCAACAATCTTCTCATATTTTGAATTATATTTATTGCAACCAATTTTCTTACCTGGTAATTATATGGGTTTTGATAGATCAAAGATCTGCTTGGAGTTATGGCACCAAAACAAACTCTTAGTAAATGGGTTAATGAAACTTAGCGCTTCTGACCTATTTTTGGGGCAGTTGGCCATACATCATTATCGATAGGGCACATTGAGTAGGAAAATAAAATTCACTTCTCGCAAAGACCAAGAGAACCTACATCTGGGAAATTTTATTGGATTATGATGGTACTATGATGCCTCATACTTCTATCAACAAAACACCCTGACCACAAGTAATACACGTTGTAAATAGCTTGTGCAATAACCCTAGAATCGTTGACTTTATTGCGAGTGGAAGAGGTCGGAAATATCTCAATGAATGGCTCTCACCTTTCCCTAAGTTAGGGATTGCAATAGAGCATGGATATTTCATCAAGTGGAGCCAATATATGGAATGAGAAAAAACACTACCCATTACATAATTTAACTATAAGAAAACAACAGAGCCCGTTATGAAATTATATACTGAAATTACTGATGGATATGCCAGAAACTAAAGAAAGCACTATGGTTCGGCATAATCAGGACGTTGACCCAGATTTTGGATCATGTCCACCCATGGAGATTTTAGATTATTGGAGAGTACAATTGAAAACGAGCCTGTGGAGATCAGAAATAGCCAGCATATTGTCAAAATTAAACCCCAAGTTGTTAGTAAGAACTCATTAACACAACAACTTTTGTCAATAATGATTAAAAAAATAAAGTCGCTAGATTTTTTTTTGTGCCTATTAAATGACATATATGATGAAGATATTTTTGTGATTATTGCAAGCGCCATAGCACGACCATTTACGGCCTCTATCGTAAAAATATTTGCATGTATTGTTTACCAAAAACCAAGTAAAAGAAAGAATTATCTAAATATTACTGCAAAAGTCATGAAGATGCTTCAGGGTCTGGCTACATATTTTGGTGTAGCAATGATACAAAAAGGATCCAGAGAAGACTAATAACAACTAAGAACTCGCAGAAGCAACTCAGGATGCTTAAAATGGCCTCAGCAGATAGAGAAAGGGAAAAAATTCAAAGTTCTCACAAATCAGTGAAAATGACATTATTGCGAAGAGCGTGTCGCAAGCTTTCTAACGACGCAAATGGATCATCAAACGAAGTTACGGATCGAAATATATTTGCGTTCAAAGTTTGGTCAACCTAGCCCAGTCAGCAGGGGGTGAGTCAACATCCGTACTACTGACGTCAGCATCAGTACTGATGATGTCATCATTCATACAACACATGTGGAAGGAGAAGAAAGTGACACGTGTCATGTTGACATCAGCATGACATCAATATGGTGATGTGGAAACACCAGAGGTTGCCACGTGTCACCCATATTTGGCATTTCTGGACCAATCCATGGACCAGTAGGATTTTTCCACGTGGCAGTCTGTATGGTCTATATAGTGAAATGGAATCAACGTGGCATGGTGAGATGGCATGATGATTTGGCAATGACGTGGCATCCATACTATGACATGGAACTGACATGGTAGGTTGATGATGCAGTGGATGATGTGGTCGAATAGGAGACTTCCACATCGCCCAGTCATGGGATGCCATGTGGCAGTGGGCTAATGCCCAATGACAGCTCGTATCCAAAAATTTGAAAAAAAATATATGATTTGGTAGGTCTACCAAATCCGGCCACAAGCTATCGAATAGAACCTACACCAAATATGACAGAGCAGACTTTGTATGTATATATATATATATATATATATATATATATTTATTTATTGTTACAACAATAAATCCAAAAGGGGTATGCCAACGGGTTTGACCTTGGGACCTACTCCCTCCTTAACGCCTTAATACTCACGCCATAACCAACAGGCCAATGACCCTATGTTGAAAACAACACCCAGAAATTTGCTTAAAAGGTGCATCCGCCCACAGCTCCGGGGAGGCGTGCATGCATACATTCAGGCACGCTTTTTGAGACAGGGTACATTGACATTTATTGCAGGTTTCAGGGGCATGGAAACTGAGACATAATTATTCTTGGGTCTGGGAGTGCCAGAGTCAGATTGAGGCATGGAGACGATCATTTTTGGGTAATTTGACACCACAAATTCAGTGGTGTTGTATGTTTTCTGATCTGAGGAATATTTCTGCAGCTTGATTTCAGAATGAGGTATACTTATGTATTTTTCCAAATTCTTTTGCTGAGTTAACAAAAAATCCTACCCATTTGAGAGCAAGACCCGGAGACATAGTCCACCAGGGACAAACTGCGTTATCAAGTTTTTGTGTTCAGATTTGATGCTTATGTCTCTTCATTATTGAGTTTTTCCTTCTTTAATGGTGCAATTTAATTTATGCTCATTTAATGCAATTCTTTATAAGTCACTCAATGAAAAGATCACGGATCATGTTGGTATTAGAGCAGTCATCTTTGACTTGTATTGTTGAGTGTGAATGATTTCTAGGGCCAAGCATAAGAAGGGTGAAGGAACTCTTAATACTTTCAATCCCAAAGTTGGTCATGCATCCCAAATGAAGAAAATGGAAGAAGAAGAAAAGCATGATGAACAGGAGAAAAACTTTCATATGGTCTTTTATCGCATGTCAGAAATGGTCGAATGAATGTATGGATATTACGAGAAGAGGATGAAGAAGAAAGAGAAGAGAAACGATGCACATGTTAATGATGATGCTTTGGTAAACCAAGGGGATGGAGGAGACCCTCCTGAGTCTCCATCTTCACCATCAAGTTCTAGTTCTTCTTCCTCTGAGCATTCTCATTATTCTCATCACTATTAAGAAACCATTATTAAAGCTTGATGTTAAATTTTCTTTACCTATGTTTAATGGATATGCTAATCCTGAAAAGCTATATAATTGGATCCGACAGGTTGAAGTATATTTTTGTGTTCAACATATTGATGAAGAGGAAGTTAAAGTGCATCTGGCTTCTCTTCGGTTGGAAGGCATCGCTCTCGTATGGTGGGAGAGAAAGATTCAGGACATAAGTAAGTGTGGTAATATTCTTTCCTCATGGTCGGAATTTAAATCAGCGATAATGAAGCAATTTTATCCATTGGGTTATTTATATAAATAAATGATGAAATGGAAAACTTTAAGGAAAAGTAAAGGTCAAATTGTACAAAGTTTCACAAAATAATTTAGGAAGAAATCTCTTTCATTAAAAATTCCTTTGAATTCTTATGAAACTTTAATGAAGTATATTGGTTCACTTCACAGTTACATTCATCATACTTTTCTCTTGTTTAACCCCACCATTATTGACGAAGTTTGTGTGCAATCCACTCACCTTGAGAATAGGGGAAAGCATGTTTAAGAAGATCCCACAAAGAAACCTTCCAATCTCCCACATAAAACTTTCAAGAAGTTTAAAAGGAAGGACAAGAAGACCACCACAGTGACGAGAGAAGGAGGAAAGCCATCTTGCACTCATTGCAAGAAAAGTGGTCACGATGATGAACATTGTTGGAAACTACATCCAGAGAAGAGACCAAAGCAATTTGGTGGAAAGGGGAAGACAAAAACCATTGCTACAGTGCAACAAGATCTTGGTTCCAATTCAGGGGATGAAGGAAAGATCACAACGGTTGGAGTACAAGGTAAAGATTTCCTTCATGCTAGTTCAAATTCGAATAATGAATCTCATGATGATGAATGAAAGAGGAATGAATTATTTCACATAAGAGTTGTATATAAAGACACTAATATAGATACATTATTTGATCCGGGTTCCCAAGTAAACTTAATATCTGAAGCATTTTTCAAGAAGATGGGTCTTGAAACAAAACTACATCTAAAACCTTATCCTCTTGGATGGGTATGTGATAAATAAAAATTTAATCTCACCAAACAATGTAGGGTCATATTTGCTATTGCTTCGAAGTCGATTGATGAAGTGGATTTGGATGTTGTATCACTTGATATATGTGGCATAGTGTTGGGAAGTCCTTATCTTTATGATAGAAAATAAGTCTTATTTTGTCATGAGAATAAGTACCACCTTACTAAAGGGGGAGTGGAATATATTGTTACAGCTCACAGAATGAGGGTAAACACAAAACTTGTTAGTGCAGGGAAAATGAAGAGACTCATAAACACTAATAATAGATATGCACTCATGGTCGTAAGAGAGAAATATGTCAGGACATCCGACGCTTTCCAAGGATGTGATATGTCTCATAAGAAGGAATTAATTGATATTGTTTCTAAATATGATGATGTTTTATAGGAACCAGATGGATTACCTCCTAAGAGGGAAATCCAACATGAGATACATCTGCAACAAGATTCTCCTCTTCCTAATGTGGGCATGTACAGGATGTCAGTTGTGGAGATGACAACGATCAAGAAGTAGGTACAAGTCTTATTGGATCAAGGGTTCATTAGGCCCAATTCATCTCCTTGTGGTTCTTCGATCGTGATGGTGCCAAAGAAATATGACACATGGTGAATGTGTGTCGATTACCGGGCCTTAAATAAAATCACGGTGAAAATTCGATACCCTCTTCCTCGTATAGATGATTTACTTGATCATTTAAAGAATGTTTTTTATTTCACTAAGTTGGATTTTTGCAGTGGATACTATCAAATCAAGGTTGCAGAACAAGATGCATGGAAAACTACCTTTAAAACCAAACATAGATTGTTTGAGTGGTTAGTTATGTTGTTTGGGCTTTGTAATGTTTCGACAACTTTCATGCATGTGATGAATGATGTATTCAAGCCTTTCCTAGATGATTTTGTGATTGTATATTTAGACGGCATTCATTTTTTTAGCAGGACTTGGGATGAACATGTGAGGCATGTAAAGCAAGTATTGGATACTTTGCAAAGGGAAAATTTGTATGTAAAATTGTCTAAATGTGAATTTGAAAATATGACACTTGTATACTTAGGCCATATTGTAGGAGGATGATAATTAAAAATTGATCCCTCAAAAATTGATGTAATTGTAAATTGGCCTGAGCCAAAAAGTGTAACCGAGATCCGAAGATTCTTAGGTATAGTCCATTATTGGAGGAGGTTCATTTCAAACTTCTCCTTTATAGAAGCTCCTTTGCATGCCTTAACCAGTGTGAAAAACACTTTTCAGTGGGAAGGAAGGCAACAAAAATATTTCAACACTTTGAAGGAGAAGATCAATACCACACCAATATTAGCACTACCGAATATTCAACAACCTTTTGAGACCGAGACAGATTCCAATGGATACACCATGGGTGCAGTATTGATGCAATATCGTAATCCTATCTATTACCACTCTGAAACTTTTAACCAAGTTGTTGTTAACTATCCTACATATGATAAAGAGTTGTATGCATTAGTTCAAAGTGTAAAGAAATGGAAGCATTACTTGTTAGGGAAGGAAACAATCATACATATAGATCACCAACCCTTACAGTATCTCCAAGAACAAACCAAACTGCAACAATTTTGACATTACAGATGGATGGATTTTCTACAACAATTTCATTTGGTAATCAAGTACAAAAAGGGTACAAGTAACAAGGTAGCTGATATGCTTTCTAGACCTTCTATTGATTCTTCTATTATTGTAAAGAATACTTCTTTATCTCATTATATCTATGTGGAACAATATTCCATTGATGAAGATTTTAAAGAAGTATATGAGAATCTAACCCATGGTGCGCAGGTAGAGAACTATTGTCTACAGGGAAAACTACTATATCGTCTTGGAAAGCTATGTATTCCTACAAGTGAACGAGTCCATGTAATATGAGAAGCTCACACTTCTCTTGTGTCTGGGAATTTTGGGGTAAGAAAAACTATGGCTCATTTGTAGAGGTTTTTTTAGTGGCCTCAAATGAAAGAAATTGTAACTAAATATGTAAAGGGGTGTGTGATGTGTTCTACTTGTAAGCCCACTAATAAAAAACTGGGGCTATACCCACCACTTCTTGTCCCATCCCATCCATGAGAAAGTTGATCCAAATGGATATCGGTGGCCAACCACCTTCTCCAACTGGGTCAAAACAGTTTTCTGGCAATTTTGGTAATTTACTATTTTTAGTAGTTTTTCAGGTCCTGAACTTCCAAAGTCGTTTTGAGTCCCTAAATGATGCTTTTTGAGAATATGGGGAGCAACAGGGATTGTAGATCGATATTTCTCACCCAAAAGTTGTATTCCTTGGATATATATTTCTAATGAGCTATCGAGTGCCCCAAACAGAGATCGTTTGCAAAAGTTACGCCCCTGGGAAGTTGACGTATCAACTATCCCCATCGGGACCCACAAACCTTTTGGCTTTTCATCTTATGGGATTAGCTTTTTGGATTTTACTTATGTTAAAAAGGCCCTTAGAGCCTCATTGTAATGATCATCTTCTTGCGAATGCAAGTATCCGTCACATCTCTTCTCAAAGATAAGTTGCCACCATTCTAGTGAGTCTTTCACTCTGTATTTTTACAATCTTTGTACATTTCTTTCATTAATAGAAATCATGTATTACTGCATCTCTGTTTTTATGATTGCATCTCTGATACATTTCTGTTATATTATTGGATATTTGTGATATCTTTGTGCATTTCCTTATTATATCTCCGCTCTCATTTCCTGCCGAAAATAATCTGGATCAGTGGTATCAGAGCAGGTTGCTCTTGATCTTTTTTCAGTGCATGTCCCCGATGAGGTCCAAGTATAAAAAGTTGGGTCTCTATCTTGTCTCTATTGAGGATAATCTCTCTTGCACACCCAAGAAACCCTCAATGGTGGAAGAAAGGAAAAACGACAGAGCAGACGATCCTATCAGTCTGTTGCTTGAGCAAGCTCTCATGTGACAGAGGGATGAAATGATGGAGAATTGTTTCCACATCCTTCAACGTCTGTCGATAGCAACAAGAACATATTCATCAAGCGACCACTTTGGAGGCACCTCGCCTTTCAAGGTACACGTTAATTTTGATATTTCAGTATTTGAAGGACAAATAGATGCTGAAGCCCTAGACAAATGGTTAAATCTGCTAGAAGGTTATTTCTCTGTTCACAATTTTTACGACGGAGAAAAGATCACCTTCGCACTCCTTAAATATCTCCCTCATGTCAAAAATTAGTGGGAAGATTACTGGGAGCAAAGTTCCATAGAGGAGTCTGGGATATATAGGGTCGAGCCCACTTGGGATTTTTTTGTGGATGCAGTAAAGGAACGGTATTACCCTATTGGCAACTATGAGGACCAATACATGAGATGGACCACACTATGGAAAAAGAGGGGCCAAGCAGTTCCGAAGTTCACCAATACATTCCATACCTTGCACATCAATTTATGTATCAAGGACTCTGAACGACATTTGGTTCTAAAATACCGCAGGGCTCTACACAGATACATCCGAACTAAAATGGATTTTCTAGACATCTCATCACTCAGTTCTTCTTATCGATATGTTGTTAAAATCGAGTAGAATTTTAAGCATCAGAACAAACGGGATTTCAGCTCTAAAAATCTGCAACAACCAAGGTATGACAAAGACGGCCCTAACAAACAGTCTCCCGAAAACCAGTCCAAGCCATAGGAAAAGAAGGGTCATGAGAATACAAAGAAGAACACCAGAAAATGGTGTGATTTCCACAAAATCCCCTGGAACAACACCGATGAATGTCACTCAAAACAGTCATTGGTGGATGAGATTAAAGACAAGGAGCCGAACCCTAATTCGGAATCTGATTCTAAAAATATTGGTAAAAGACAAATCATTGACACAGACCCCACTGCTATTGTCGCAACCACAACAATTCAACCAAAAGAACCAACAGATCCTGAAGAGGGGGAGCGCCTTTTTCATTCATGGATGTGGGTGAAGGGGAACCTACTACATTTTATTATTGATAGCAAAATCCAGAAGAACCTCATCTCAGCAGAGGTCGTCAAACAATTGGGATTGTCGACAACACCACACCCGCAATCATACAACATCGGGTGGCTTCGCCAAGGACGAGATCTTTGTGTCAGCCAGCAGTGTCGATTGTCATACGGCATCCAACCCTTCAGGATTGAGGTATTATGTGATGTTTCCCCACTAGATGTCTGTGATGTTCTCTTGGGCCAACCATATATGTGGAAGAGCCATGCTATTTATGAGTCTCGACCCCACAGTGTCATTGTTTCTATGGAGGGTCATATCTACAGAATACTAGAGGTAGTTATGAATATTGTTCCACCTAAACAGTGTTGCAAGGTAGTATCTCATACTGCAAAATTCATCTTCTTTACAATTTGTTCAAAATGGGAACAGAAGGAAACTGCAACCACTACAGCCTCACCCGAGCACCTTCTATCCAACAGAAGCAGGTTGACAAGGTTTTTGTAAAGCGCAAATATTCCTTCTTCACATAGTCATTTAGTNATCTAGAATGGTTAAAAGGTCCAACCCTTCCAGCCACAGGTTCATGACAACCTTCAACAAACCAAGCAGCTTGACGTCTCCAGCAAGACAAGCAGCTCACCAAGATTTAGATTCAGCAATTGCTTTCCCCTCTCCCCCGGGAACTCAATGCAATGGAGACCATTTCTTCCTAAGGAGGGAGGATTGATCCAGGTGGATATCATAGGCCACCCACCTTCTTCAACTGGCTCAAAACAATTTTCTGGCAATTTTGGTAATTTACTATTTTTAGCAATTTTTCAGGTCCTGAACTTACGAAGTCATTTTGAGGCCCTAAATGATGTTTTTTGAGAAAACGGGGAGCAACATGGATCTTTAATGAATATTTCTCACCCAAAAGTTGTATTCCTCGGATAGATATTTCCAACGAGCTATCGATTTCCCCAAACGAAGATCGTATGTAAACGTTACGCCCCTGGGAAGTTGACGTATCAACTACCCCCATCGGGGCCCACAAACCTTTTGTCTTTTCATCTTCTAGGGTTAGGGTTTTGGATTTTACTTATGTTAAAAGGCCCCTTAGAGCCTCATTGTAATGATCATCTTCTTGTGAATGCAATTAGCCATCACATCTCTTCTCAGAGATAATCTACCACCATTCTAGCGAGTCTTTCACTCTGTATTTTTACAGTCTCTGTACATTTCTTTCATTAATAAAAATCACGTATTATTGTATCTCTGTGTTTATGATTGCATCTCTGATACATTTATGTTATATTATTGGATATTCATGATATCTCTGTGCATTTCTTTATTATATCTCTGCTCTCATTTCGTGCCAGAAATAATCCAGATCAAAAGTATCTCCATGGTTTTTGTAGGGGGATTACCAATGTTAAAAGGGAGTCATGACTATTTGTATGTTGTAGTGGATAGGTTCAACAAGATGTGTATCTTTATTCCATGTAAAAAGTAGATCATTGTTGAGAAGACTGTTAATCTCTTCTTTCAATATGTTTTAGTTCACTTTGGGTTACCCACATCCATTATCTCAGATCGAGATACTCGATTCCTTAGGGATTTTTGGACAAGATTGTGGATAATGATGGACACCGGATTGAAGAGGAGCATTTATTTCCATCCACAAACCAAAGGATAGACAGAGGTGGTAAACCGAACAGTGGTAGTTTTTCTTTGAGGCTACTGCAACAAGCATCCCAAGTTATGGGATGAACATATACCCTATTTATAGCATGCTTACAATCGAGTCGTACATTCCTCCAATCAGTGTTATCCATTTGAGACATGTTTTGGGTACCTACCTAAGATTCCTTTGTACTTGATGTATGCGAGAGATACCGATGCAAATGAAGAAATAACAGAGTATAGATCCTACAAGTTCATTCAGAGGATCCAACAGGTGCACCAGGTAGTCAAGGAACAGTTGGAGAAAAGTCAAGCACAATATAAAGCTCGACATGACAAGCATAGGGTTGATCATCAGTTCCAGGTTGGAGATTGGGTATGGCTTCACATCAGCAAGGAGAGATTGAAGGGTGAATGCAAGAAACTCAAGCCCATTCATTATGGACCCTTCACTATGTTGGAAAAAATTGGTTCCACTGCGTTTCATCTAGATCTTCCACCTTATATACAGATTTAATCAGTTGTGAATGTAGAGAACTTGAAACTTGTTGAGCCTCCCATGATCATGGATCAGGATGATGAAGTTTCAATACCTTCAGTTGATGAATTTTCTCCTGAGTACTTGGATGAGGAAGATATCATCCTAGACAGAAGGATGAGGACTTCATGCATGGGTGATGTTGATTATATTCAAGTAGGATTAAAGGGCACACATCCAAGTAAGTCAAAGTGGATTGAGAGGGACAAAGTGAGGGGACTCTTCCCTCACTTATATATTGATTTATGAAATATTTTGTTGGTCCAAAAATATTTCAGTGGGAAGGCGTGATCCAAAAAGGATCCATAGAAGACTAAGAACAACTCAGAACTCACAGAAGCAACTCAGGATGCTCAGAATGGCCTTAGCAGATAGAGAAAGGGAAACAATTCAAAGTTCTCAAAACTCATTGAAAATGACATTATCACGAAGAGCACATCGCAATATTTCTAATGGCACAAACAACTCGTCAAACAGAGTTACAGATCAAAAGATATTCGTGATCAAAGTTTGGTCAACCTAGCCCAATCAGTAGGGGGATGAGTCAACATATGTATTGCTGATGTCAACACCAGTATGGATGATGTCATCATCCCTACAACACACATGGTAGGAGCAGGAGGTGACACATGTCATGCTAATGTTAGCATGACATCATCATGGTGACATGGCAGCACCAGAGGCTACCATGTGTCACCCATATTTGGCACTTTTGGACCGATCTGTGGACCAGTAGGATTTTTCCACATGGAAGTCCATACGGTCTGTATAGTGACATGGCATCGACGTGGCATGGTGACATGGAATCCATACAATGATGTGGTGCTGACATGGCAAGTTGACGGTGCAGTGGATGATGTGGTTGAATAAGAGGTTGCCACGTGGCCCGGTCATGGGATTCCACGTGGCAGTGAGCTAATGCCCAATGACAACGCATATTCAAAAATTTGAAAAAAATATATGATTTGGCAGGTCCACCAAATCTAACGGGACTAGGCCAAACCATCCACAAGCTATCAGATAGAACCTTAGCCAAATCTGGCGGAGTGAACTTTGTATATATATATATATGTATTGTGACAACAATAAAGCCAAAAGGGGGAGGCCCACGGGTTTGACCCCGAGACCTCCTCCCTCCTTAATGCCTTAATAATCACGCCATAACCAACGGGCCAACGACCCTGTGTTGTAAATAACACCTAGAAAATTGATTAAAAGGTGCATCCGCCCACATCTTCGGGGAGGCGTGCATGTGTACGGTCGTGAATTATTTTCAAGACATGGTACGTCAGCATTTATTGTAGGTTGCAAGGGCACAAAAACCAAGATAAAATTCTTCCTGGTCCTGGGAGTGCCAGAGTCGGATCGAGGCGTGGAGACAATCATTTTTGGGTAATTTGATGCCACGAGTTCAGTGGTGTTGTCTGTTTTTTGATCTGAGCAATATTTCTACAACTTGATTTCAGAATGAGGTATACTTATGTATTTTACCAAATTCTTTTGTTGAGTTAACGAAAAATCCTACCCATTTGAGAGCAGGACCCGAAGACGTAGTTCACCAAGGAAGAACTCTGTTATCAAGTTTTTGTGTTTAGATTTGATTCTTATGTCTCTTCATTATTGAGTTTTTCCTTCTTTAATGTTGCACTTTAATTTATTCTCATTTAATTCAATTATTTATAAGTCACTCGATGAAAAGATCCCAGATCAAGCAACCAAAACTCTTTCCACTCAAGTTGCTTTCGAGATCTTACTTTGAACAGGTAGGTTGAGTATTGTTGTCTTCTTTATCAAGTCTTTCAGCCCCAGTTGTGTCTTTAGATTGATATCCAAGGATCTATGCACATGACCTGGAATCAATATCAACATGGGCGTTAGTTCATACGAAGTGATTTCATGTGATAATCTCTGGCTCAAATCGGAGAAGTTCCCACTAACTCCTCCAATAAGGAATAGGCCCCCCAGACTATTTTTTGTATTTCGGCCGTAACTTTTGACTCGTATGTCCAATTGGCGTGTTATTTGTACCATTGGAAAGGTATTATCGATATCTATAATTCCCTGGATATATGATATGATAAATTCCTCACCAATTGTCTTAATTGTTTAGGATTAATATATGATACCTTGTCGACAGACCCGAGAGAATGAAAAACTTCAGCCACGAATAGAGGAAGCATGAATCCAACTAAGGGAATTTTATTTGGAATTTAAATTATTTAATGATTCAATTTTATGGGTTTGAATGCTTGTTTTAATAGTTTTTTTAAGTATCCCTCTGAGGCCACTCATCTGCGATATGTTGAATGGTGTTAGGTATCGATGTCAAAAGGAAGATGTAATCTTGCAATGTGATCTATAGCCAAAGACAATAGAACATTAAAGAAAACCTCAATTGGCACAAAAGTGGGAAGCATCGAAAGGAACCAAGCTCTAATGGTTGAAGAAGGAGTCCAAACCCTTTGACGATCAAAGCTATTAATGTCCAAGAAATTATTATGGTGGATGAGACACACTATGGCCAAAATCCATGATGACCCACCAGAGCTAGAAGACAAAATTGAAATGTAACTTCTTTCTTTGTCCCCCTCATCATCACAAAGAGAATAGGGGAAAACGTTGGTAAATGAAAGTTCACAAAGGAAGGTGAAAGGACAAGGGTCATATTGAACCTCAATAAATACTAGAATTGAACCCAAAGAAAGGGATTTTTGGCTCTTCAAACATTTTACATTTCTGAACTATTTTTGGAATATAGTGTCAATTAAAATTGAGAATCCATTCCTCGGAGCTTTGATGTACTATCGTTGAAACTGTTAATATTGAGAAGCCCTGAGGGTCAGTTTTTGATACAGAGAATAAATTACGTGTGTTGTTGTTTTGATGCAAACTAATTCAAGTGAAATGTATGTTGTTCATATGGGTTGTAAGGACATGCTTTCTTATATACCTATCTGATGCAATCTATGTTACTCTTGCAAAAAAAAATTATTTCTTATATTATGTCGTAAGAATATGAGTTATGAATGTATGCATAAATATGACTTGGAACTTTCTGGCTATAGACTTGTATGCATGTGCTTCTAACTATGCACCTTCATGATAGCTATATGATTGGGGTTTATGCATATTTTAGTTTCATTACAACTCATTCAGTTATGATAATTTTCTCCTAGATAGGATAGGTTTAGAGTAGGTTAGATTAGTTTCATTACAACTCATTCAGCTATGATAATTCTCCTGGATAGGATAGGGTTTAGAGAATAGATTCCTTTCATGCATTTACATAGTATTCATCTACATATTTTGTTTCATGTAACTCACCCATCATCTCAAAATTCTCATCAAGACCGTTCTTACACATTATTTTGTCACCCTGATCAAATGATGACATGTGTTTAACTCACTTCCATGTTCTCTAAAATATTAAAGAGACTTTCTCCAAGAGAAATTTGGTTTGCTTTTCCTCCCTCAAAAAAATATGACAAGGAATATCATTGCACCCTGCTCTATGCTTGGGGTGAAACGATGCTTGATCATCTCACTCAAGACCAACATGAATCATGACGCCATCAGAGGGTCGCAGCATAGGGTGCCATCATTACTCTAAGAAAGGGAAAGTCAAAATTCACCTAATGTTCTAGAAGGGAATATCTCTATAAGATGAGGTGGCATCTGATCATTTTGGATCTTACTCATTTCTAGGATTTAGAGGGACTTCTCATGGAAAAGGATAAGGTTTGAATATGCATGAAGTGCTTCATAGATTATAATTTGAGATAAATTTTCTTTAGTTCTTCATGTCAGATTGTGGATATTCTTCACCAAAGGCATTGGAGAAA
Source organism: Picea sitchensis (assembly GCA_010110895.2). Classification (NCBI taxonomy): domain Eukaryota; kingdom Viridiplantae; phylum Streptophyta; class Pinopsida; order Pinales; family Pinaceae; genus Picea; species Picea sitchensis. Next base: position 22,156 of record SNQJ01S0026035.1, read on the forward strand.
AGGTGCGTGTTTGTGTTGGAGAAAAGAGCCATTGAAAGGGATTTTGCAACATCATGTTTGGTTTTATTCTCCACTTTCCATTTTAATATAACGCAACATTATATTTCTTCCTATAAAGGTGTCTTGGATTTTATTGTATAACTCCTTTTGATCTATACATAGAATTCATTGGAATATAAATATTCCTTTGTTCTCTCTTTATTGGTTTGTGCTTCTAAACAGGTTCACCATTGCTAAATCCAAATATGGAGCGACAAGGACGACGCTAGTGAGGATCAAGCATAATTTAAAAGGTACGTCACTTGTTCTTCTCTAAGCTAGTTTATATGACAATGAAGTCTAAGGAGAAGTTTGTATTTTGTCTTGTTTGTTTCTAGCTTCCCTCGTGGTTAGGAGATTAGTCAGGTATGCATCTCACCAATTTGTCCTGAGCAACAAAATTGGAGCAATTACAATGGAATACGATCTCTTTGTTTTGTTTTATTTTCTTTTATCCCTCGGCTTCTTTATTTTGATCAATTTCATTCTATGATTCTATGGGTGATCCATCTTGACTCTCTCTGGTCCCTAAGGTTCATTGGAAAAATTTTTATATTCTCCCCAATTTCTTTATCTAGAGAATGTCAGATTGTGTCCCATTTACGTACCCCACGATGATTATTTTTCATCACCGTGACTCTACTTGTGTAGACTAGATGCATAACGTCAGACTGCCTTGTCGATAACTCAAGGACGATCCTAGATCATCGCATCTATACCCCTCGTTCTGACTATTCCCTCAGAGGGAATTGTTGGGTGACAATCACTTTTATTTTATTTTCCCAGATTTGTCTTTACTACCTAGGATGAACTTTTAATCAGTGTTATTGGTTTACATCTTTTAAGCCTCGATTTGATTGATTTTCAAGGATTGGGAATCTTCTTTACAAGCTTTGCAAGTTTTGTTTCTTGACTTCTTATCACAAGGGTATAATATCAAGACTTTGTTCTTGGGTCCTTGTTTGATATAGTTATTGATTTCTTTGAGTTTTGGATTTTTTAACTTTGGATTGTTGATTGATTAAGAAACAATTTTTTTTTTTTTTTTTTTTTTTTTAAAAGGTTTTTTTTTTTTTGGTTTTACTGTGAGTTTGATTTGGGAATAATGTTGAGAATGCACTAGTTTTCTTAGAACATTCTTTCTTTTTTGGATTATATCTCTGTTCTAATTTGAAAAAGTAAAGACTAAAGTGTATTCTTCTTTTTAGTAGTCTTTGTAAGAATTTTTTGCATTCACATATTTGGTAAAAGAGAAAAATTGGAAAATTTAGTAGTTGATTGTTTGGAATCCATATCATTCAAAGATTGAGAAATTGTACTTTGTATCTTTTGTATTCTTGAAAATATAAACCTTCTCCTTATTGTAATTAGAGTTCATTGAATGAAACATTTTCATTTCATCTCTTCTTGCATCTTATTGGGTCAAGGTCAAATATATCATTAGTTTCACTTATGTTCCCCTTTTGAGTAAACAACAACCTTTAAAATACAACGTAATTTTAAAATCTATTAGAAACTTTTATTTTATAGAAATTTTGTACACCAACATTAGCTAGGATAGAGATTTGGAATAGGTTGTAAGGAACACTCTCCAAATCATCAAAACACACAATAGTATCTTGTGATAGGGAGAGTACAAATCCATTTGCTACATTTTTTCCTGGGAATCCCTTCTAACACAAGGGTCAATCATGAGGTCATATTAGGGACGACAGAGTTACTCATCATGCTTTGTTGGTCTTAGTGTAGAGATTGTGCATATTATTGGGGGACAATTGAGAAGAGAATCCTGTGGGGACCTTCTTGAGTTGATTTCCGGCTTAGATACTGATCCAGGATCTTTTCCTCAGGTGTCTTATTAAAGAATTGTATTAAATGAGCATAAAATAAAGTACACCATAAAGAAGGAAAAACTCAAAAGGAAAGAGACATAATCATGCAATATGAACACAAAACATTGATAACGGAGTTCATCCTTGGTGGACTACATCTCTGAGTCCTGCTCTCAAATGGGTAGGTCTTTTTATTAACTCCACAAAAGAATTGGGAAAAATACATAAGTATACCTCATTCTGGAGTTAAGCTACAAAATATTTTCTCATATCAGAAAACTAACATCAACACTGTGTTCGTGGCGTCAAATTACCTAAAAATGTCTGTCTCTGTGCCTCAATCTGAGTCTGGCACTTTCAAGCCCAAGAGACACCCATGCCTCAGTTTTCGTGCCCTACCTCTGCAATAAATAACTGGGAAAATCTTGAAATGTGTGTCAAAATCCGTACGGGAAAGCTCTTGGTTCTCCTTCCTCCCAAAACAGTGGAAGCCCCCTTCTTATACAAAAATCCGGGAAGTTATGCATTGATGAGTCTGTTGGTGGAGTGGTTAGCGGAGGCCAAGTTAAGTTGTTTGTTGGCAGAGGTTCCGGGGTCGAATCCCACAGACCTTCGTTTTAACACATGGTTTGCAACATAATTTTGGCGATTTTCTATTTATTTAGTGGAGATTCTGGCAGAGGTTTGGTGGTTGGTTAATTTAGTGGAGATGTTATATTTGGCGGGTGACGGTTGGAATATGCGGCTAGAATGGAAGATATTCCATATATGGAGGAGGGTTGGAGCGTGGTCACGTGGGTTAACATAGAACCAAGGGCAGGGCCGAGGGCCTAGCCCTTTTCTTCCCCCATATGAAACATTATTAAACATAAATAATATTCTTGTCATATTATAAACACGAACTATATAGTGGTATGTTGGCTAGCGCAGAGGTTGTAAGGTCTTTGGGATAAGGAGGTTATGGGTTCGACTCCTGTGGAGTCATATAAATTTTGTCACATGAAAAACACTGGAGGGGTTCCACAAGGAATCCCACGACTAGGCCATGTGGCACCATAACATTTGCCCAATCAAATGACACTTGTCACAACCTAATTTTCCCACGTGTCTACCATCAAACCTATACGACCTTTCCACGTCATCCCATGCCAACTTAGCACTCTGCCACATCATCTATATGGATGTGCCACATGTCACCCTTGCAATGGTGACACCTGTCACCTTGACTTTTTGACCAAGTTTGACTTGAACTTTGACCACATATAACTTTTGATCTATAACTCTATTTGACAGGTTGTTTGCATCGTTAGAAATATTGTGACACACTCTTCATGACCGTGTCATTTTAACTGAGTTTTGGGAACTTTTATTTTTTTCCCTTTCTCTCTCTGCTGAAGCCATTCTGAGTGTTTTGAGTTGTTCTTATCCTTCTCCGGATCCTTTTTGGATTACTCTTTCCCACTGACATCAATCAACTAGTAAGTGAGGGAATAGTCCCCTCACTTTGTCCTTCTCAATCCACTTTGCCTTGCTTGGATGTGTGCCCTTTAAGCCTACTCGAAGATAATCAACATCACCCATGCATGAAGTCCTCGTCATTTTGTATAGGATGATATCTTTTTGTAACTCATCCAAGTAATCAGGTGCAAACTCATTAGCTGAAGCTATTGAAACTTCCTCATGCGGATTCATGATCATGGGATGCTCAAAAAGTTTCAAGTTCTCTATGTTCACAACAAAGTAAATCTGCATACACGGTGGAATATCTAAACGAAAATCATTAGTGTCACTTTTCTCCAAGATAGTGAAGGGAACATATCGGATAGGGTTGATTTTCTTGCCTTCAGGCTTCAATCTTTCCTTGTTGATGTTAATCCATACCCAGTCTCCAACCTGGAACCGATCATCAATGTTGTGCTTGTCATGCCGAGCTTTATACTGTGCTTGACTCTTCTCCAATTGTTCCTTGACTTCCTGGTGTATCTGTTCAATCCTATGGATGAAGTCGTAGGCTCTGTCTTCTATTCAGTCTTCATTCACATCAACATCTTTCCCATACATCAATTCCAAATGAACCTTTGGTAGGTACACAAAACATGTCCCAAAAGGTGAATTTTGAGTGGATGAATCTAAATCTCGGTGATAAGCATGTTGTACATAGGGTATCTGTTCATCCCATAACTTAGGATGCTTGTTACAGTAGCCTCAAAGAAAAATTAACACTGTTATATTTACCACCTTCGTTTTTCCATCGGTCTGTGGATGGAAAGCAGTGCTCCTCTTCAATTCGGTGTCCATCATTCCCCACAGGCTAGTCTAAAAATCCTTAAGGAATCAAGTATCTCGATCCGAGACAATGGACGTGGGTAACCCAAAGTGAACCCAAACATATTGAAATAAGAGATTAGCAGTCTACTCAGCAGTGATATGCTCTTTACATGGAATCAATATACACATCTTATTGAACCTATCCACTACAACATACAAATATTCATAACCCCCTCCGGTCATTGGTAAAACCCATACAAAATCCATGGAAATTATTTCCCATGGATGGGATGGAACAGGAAGTGGTGAGTATATCCCCAATTTTCTATTAGTGGGCTTACAGGTAGAACATATCACACACCCTTTTACATATTTAGTTACGATTTCTTTCATTTGAGACCAATAAAAAAACCTCTGCAAATGAGCCATAGTTTTTCCTACCCAAAAGTTCCCCGACACAAGAGAAGTATGAGCTTCCCATATCACATGGACTCATTCACTTGTAGCAATACATAGCTTCCCAAGATGATAGAGTAATTTTCCCTACAGACAATAGTTCTCTACCTGTGCACCATGGGTTAGCTTCTCATATACTTCTTTAAAATATTCATTGATGGCATATTGTTCTACATAGCTATCATGAGATAAAGAAGTATTCTTCAAAATAATAGAATCATCAATATGAGGTCTAGAAAGCATATCAGCTACCTTGTTACTTGTACCCTTCTTGTACTTGATTACCAAATGAAATTGTTGTAGAAAACCCATCCACCTATAGTGTCGAGATTGTTGCAGTTTGGTCTATGCTTGAAGATATTGTAAGGGCTGGTGATCTGCATGTATGATGGTTTCCTTTCCTAACAAGTAGTGCTTCCATTTCTTTATTCTTTGAACTAATGCATACAACTCTTTATCATATGTAAGATAGTTAACAACAACTTGGTTAAAATTTTCAGAGTGGTAATAGATAGGATTACGATATTGCATCAATAATGCACCCATAGTGTATTCATTGGCATCTGTATCGATCTCGAATGGTTGTTGAAGATTCTACAGTGTTAATACTGGCGCGGTACTGATATTCTCCTTCAAAGTGTCGAAATATTTTTGTTTCTTTCCTTCCCACTGAAAAGTGTTCTTCACACTAGTTAAGGCATGCAAAGGAGATGCTATAAAGGATAAGTTGGGAATGAATCTCCTCCAATACTGGACTACACCTAAGAAGCTTCGGACTTCAGTTACACTCTTTGGCTCAAGCCATTTTACAATTACTTCAATTTTGGAAGGATCAATTTTCAATTGTCCTCCTCCCACGATATGACCTAAATATACAAGTGCAGTCTTGCCAAATTCACATTTCAACATTTTTACATACAACTTTTCCATTTGCAAAGTATCCAACACTTTTTTCACATGCCTTACATGTTCATCCCAAGTCCCGCTAAAAACAATAATGTCGTCTAAATATAAAATCACAAAGTCATATAGGAAAGGCCTGAATACCTCATTCATCAGACGCATGAAAGTTGTCTAAGCATTAGAAATCCCAAATGACATAAATAACCACTCAACCAATCCTTGTTTGGTTTTAAAGGCAGTATTCTATGCATCCTACTCTGCAACCTTGATTTGATGATATCCACTATGCAAATCCAACTTAGTGAAATAAACAACATTCTTCAAATGATCAAGTAAAGCATCTATATGAGGAAGAGGGTATCAATTTTTCACCATGATTTTATTTAAACCCCGGTAATCGACACACATTCGCCATGTGCCATATTTTTTTGGCACCATCACAATCAGAGAACCACAAGGATATGAACTGAGCCGGTTCCTAGAAAATATCATTATACTTTGAAACAATATTAATTAATTCCTTTTTATGAGATGGATCAAACCCTTGGAAAGCATCGGATGTCCCGACATCTTTATCTTTTACGATCATGAGTACATATCTCTTATTAGTGGTTATGAGTCTTTTCATTTGCCCTGCACTAACAAGTGTTGTATTTACCCTCATGATGTGAGCTATACCAATATATTCCACTCCCCCCTTAGTAAGGTGGTATTTGTTCTCATGACGAAAGAAAACTACTTTTCTATCATAAAGATAAGGGCTCCCCAACACTATGCCACATATATCAAGTGGTACAACATCCAAATCCACTTCATCAATCGACTTGGAAGCAATAGAAAATCTGGCCCTATATTGTTTGTTGACATTAATTTTTGCTTTATCACATACCCAACCAAGAGGATAAGGCTTTGGATGTGGCTTTGTTTCAAGACCCATTTTCTTTACAAGTACTTCAGATATTAAGTTTACTTGGGAACCCGGATCAAATAATGTATCTATCTTAGTATGTTTATATACAACTTGTATATTGAATAATTCATTCCTCTTTCATTCATCAATATGAGATTCATCATTGGAACTTGAATTAGCATGAAGAGAATCTTTACCTTGTACTCCAACCGATGTGATATTTCCTTCATCTCCTGAATCAAAACCAAGATCTTGTTGCACTATAGAAATAGTATTTGTCTTCCCCTTTCCACTGAATTGTTTCAGTTTCTTTTCTGGATGCAGTTTCCAACAATGTTCTTCATCGTGACCGACCTTCTTGCAATGAGTGCAAGATGGTTTTCCTCCTTCTCTCATTACTGTAGTGGTATTCTTGTCCTTCCTTTTGAACTTCTTGAAAGTCCTTTGTGGGAAATTGGAAGGTTTCTTCGTGGGATCTTCTTGAACACGTTTCCCCCTATTCTCAAGGTGAGTGACTTTCACACAAACTTCATCAATACTATTGGGGTTAAACAAGAGAAAAGTATGACGAATATAACTGTGAAGTGTGCCACTATACGTCATTAAAGTTTCATAAGAATCCAAAGGAATATTCAATGTAAGAGATTTCTTCCTAAATTCTTCTGTGAAACTTTATATAGTCAGACCTTTAATCTGCCTTTAAGTTTTCCATTCCATCATTGCTTTATGTAAATACCCTAATGGATAGAACTACTTCCTTATCTCTGATTTAAATTCTAACCATGAGGAAAGAAGATTACCACACTTACTTATGTCATGAAGCTTGCTCTCCCACCATATGAGAGTGGTGCCTTCCAACCGAAGAGAATCCATTTTCACTTTAACTTCCTCTTCATCAATATGTTGAACACGGAAATATACTTCAACCTGTCGGATCCAATTATCTATTTTTTCAGGATTAGCATCTCCATTAAACATAGGTAAATAAAACTTTACATCAAGCTTTAATAATAGTTTCTTAAAAGAGGCTTTATGGCTAGAATGTTGAGAGTGATGAGAATGATCAGAGGAAGAAGAAATAGAACTTGAAGGAAAAGATGGAGGCACAGGAGGATCTCCTCCAACCCCTTGGTTTACCGAAGCATCATCATCTGGCGGTGCTTCCTTTTTATTCTCTTTCTTCTTCATCCTCTTCTCGTAATCTCCATACATTCATTCAACCATTTATNNNNTTTCTCGTGTTCATCATGCTTGTCCTCTTCTGCGATCTTCTTCCTTCGGGATGCATGACCAACTTCAAGATTGAACATCTTAAGAGTTCCTTTACCATGGTTATGCTTGGCCCTAGTAAGCATTCATAATCAACAATTAAGGTCAAAGATGACTTCTCTGATACCAACATGATCTGCGATATTTTCGTCAGGTGACTTATTAAAGAATTGTATTAAATGAGCATAAACTAAAGTACACCATAAACAAGGAAAAATCAAAAGGAAAGAGACATAAGCATGCAATATGAACACAAAAACTTGATAACAGAGTCCATCCCTGGTGGACTATGTCTCTGGGTCCTGCTCTCAAATGGGTAGGTATTTTTATTAACTCCACAAAAGAATTGGGCAAAATACATAAGTATACCTCATTCTGGAGTTAAGATATAGAATCTTTGCTCAGATCCAAAAAATGACATCACCACTGCATTTGTGGCGTCCAATTACCTAAAAATGAATGTCTCCATGCCTCGATCCGAGTCTGGCACTTTTAGGCCCAAGAGACACCCCTGCCTCAGTTTTCGTGCCCTGCCTCTGCAATAAATAACTAGGAAAATCTTGAAATATGTGCCAAAATCTATAGAAAAATATGTACAGGCACACTCTTGGTTCTCCTCCATTCCAAACACCGACAAACGCCCCCTTCTTATACAAAAATCTGGGCAGTTATGCATTGATGAGTCTATTGGCGGAGTGGTTAGCGGAGGCTAAGTTAAGTCATTTGTTGGAGGAGGTTTCGGGGTCGAATCCCATGGAACTCCATTTTAACACATGGTTTGCAACATAATTTTGGCGGTTTTCTATTTAGTTATCAGAGATTCTGGCGGAGGTTTGGTGGTTGGTTAATTCGGTGGAGATGTTATATTTGGCGGGTGACGGTTGGAATATGCAGCTAGAATGGCGGATATGCCATATATGGAGGAGGGTTGGAACATGGTCGCATGGGTTAACATAGAACCAAGGGTTGGGTCGAGGGCCTAGCCCTTTTCTTCCCCCTATATGAAACATTATTAAACATAAATAATATTCTTGTCATATTATAAACAAGAACTATATAGTGGTATGTTGTCTAGCGCGAAGGTTGTAAGGTATTTAGGATAAGGAGGTTACGGGTTTGACTCCCATGAAGTCATATAAAAATTTTCACATGCCAACCACTACAGGGGTTCCATGTGGTAGCCCATGACTGGGCCACGTGGCACCATACCATTTTCCCAATAAAATGACACTTGTCATAACCTAATTCGCCCACGTGTTTGCCATCAAACCTGTACGACCTTGCCACATCATCCCATGCCAAATCAACACTCTGCCACATCAGCTATATGGACAGGCCACGTGTCACCCTTGTAGTGGTGACACGTGTCACCTTGACCTTTTGACTTTTTGACCTGAACTTTGACCGCTTATAACTTTCGATCCGTAACTCTGTTTAACGAGTCGTTTGCGTCGTTTGAAATATTATGATGTGCTTTTTGAGACCATGCCATTTTAACTGAGTTTTGGGAACTTTGAATTTTTTCCCTTTCTCTGTCTATTGAAGCCATTCTAAGAATTCCAAGTTGTTCTTAGCCTTCTCTGGATCCTTTTTGGATCATATACCTTGCCCTTGTGTGTGGATCAGACTATTGAGGGCTTCCCCAGGAATCATTGTCGTAATTGGTAACCTTACTAGCCTATCTCTTTAGAGTATTTACATGAGGTGACTATGGAGGGGCAAGTCTTCACGGTACCTGGAATCGACATTGGCCAAACTCACTCAGGCTCCTTGGAGAGTATACCCATGATTATGTGTGGGATCTTGCACCAGGGTGTAAGTCCGTCAAGCAGGTCATCAACGTAAATTTTCCACCCGCTTTATCCCAGCCCCTTCTTGTCTTGATTTCGCGACGTTGGATTTCATCACCAACTAGTGACTTCA
>SNQJ01S0026035.1:31780-44429 GCA_010110895.2 Picea sitchensis
TTTATTTGGTACGGCCAACATCAGCCCTCGCCGTTCACATAGGATGCAAGGGTTACCTCCAGAAGATCCAAAAGAATATACTCATTTTCTTCCTAACTCACTAAAGGGTTCTCCTGAAGGAGCAGTCAATAACAATGTAGCCTCTGAGATTGTAATTTCTACTCCATTGGAGTAATCCATACTTCCTGTAAATCTCTTTTTGAGTGTTGTACGTGATCCACAATTGCTCCGAATAAATTCATCGAGAGACGTTGTTATTTAAGATTATACTAGAATACCTATTGGACCTCACACAGAGTCTTATGCAGATGATCCTCCCTTTCAGAGTGAGTCATTTAGAACGTTGGTTCATACTGCTGGAACTTTTAATTCTAGCTCTTCTGGTCCTATTCGTTCCCTTTGGAGAACCTCTTCGGGACACAATATTTTTGAAAAACTAGGAATGAGTCATCTACGTCAGAGGACCTCTAATCAACCTATGGCATCAGATACGCTTGTGACTTCAACTGCTTATACAGTACCCTTGGATAATTTTATTGGCATGACCAGTAATGTTGTCACAGTATCAGACCAATTTTTGGTTGGTTCTCATACAATTCTTCCTCTCCATCTCACTATCTCTACCATGGTCTCACAAGCTACACCTATTTCTTTAGGAAGTGCAATAATCACTCAAGATCCTATTGGAACACCAATTTCTCTTAGATCAAATCTGTCACTTCCACCTCTGTATTATTCTCTAAATACTTCTATTTTTAATCTTTCCCATAACCCATCCAGAGGGACTAATCTTTTTGTTCCTCCTGGGTGTAATGATGCTAGTAGTTTTTTTCCTACACATACCCAGGTTCTCTCTCATGGGCCTAGCATTCCTCCTCCACCTTCACCTGGAGGATCTAATCATCCTGGCCCAAGTAGCTCCATTCAAGTGGGAGGCACAAGTCATTTTGTCGCTTCTGGTTTTCAAATTCCCGTTGGAGGCCAACCTCAGGTTGGGGTCCAATCTCAAGTTGGGGGGAAACCTCAATTTGGGGGGAAATATCATGTTTCCCTAGTGTATGAACAATATACCCCTGGATTACAGTCTCAACCTCGGAATTTTCCTTTTCAAATAAATCAACAACCGCCTAGGGGGAAACCTCCTTAAGTTGATTCTTTTGTACCCCCTAATCATGGGCAACCATATCCAGGTTCTATGAATCATACCTGGGGTCAAGGTTTTCAATCTAATGCTCCTTCCCGAGGAAGCTTACCTAATCAACCAACTCAAGTTGGATATTTTAGTCAAAACCCTCCACAACCGAATTTGACAGGACCCTATAACTATCTACAGATTACTTATGGTTCTATTGGTATACCTACAAGGCTACCTCCTCATAATTACCAGTTTCCTCAAGTGAATAGACAATTGTCGTTTCTTGCTACTTTGGTTTTACCAAATTTATCTAGGATTTTGAATGATCCTATCTTGCATTATCCTTATTGGAAATTCATACCTACCAAGTTACCATCAGAAATTCCTAAGTTTGACGATCGTCACTTATTGGTAATTCCAAGTAATCATGTAATTCCTAAGTAATTCCAAGTAATCACGTCATGAATTTCCATATTTCATGTTCATCCAACTCCTTGATGGATGACTCCATTAGATTACATCTTTTCCAACGAACTCTGATGGGTTCGACATCCAAATGGTATATTGAATTTCCACGAGGATTCTTCAATGACTTCAACACCTTAGCTATGGCTTTGTTAACACATTACCAGCTACCAATCCGATACGAGACCTGAACCAAAATTTTGAGTTCATTTAGACAATCCTCGTCCACTCACATTTTTTATCATATTCATGAGTGGAGGAGGATAAGACGCTTAATCAAAGTTCCCCTTCCTGGTCAACTATTGACCGAGTGGTTTACCAAGTCACTTATTGGTCCTATAGCCCGTGATGTTTCCATGGGTTGTGTCATCACTGAAGATAAGTTTATTAGTCATGCTCAATACTTGGATCTCGTTTATTCACAAACAGACACACTATATGACTTGATCCCTGATGCTCCTCGCCCGTCTACAAATTCAACCCCAACACCTCCAGTAGCTTCACATGTTGTTGATGGCGTGATTGGCACTTTTCATGATGAGACTCATTCTAAACAAGCCAGTCACTCCAATCCCAATTCTAATACTGCTAATGTAAAAAATAATCCTCCTCCAACCCCTTCTCCCGGTAAAACCTCTGAGATTAATTCGGTTCAATATACACCTACCAGTAAAAATCAAAATAAAAAGAAAGGAAGGGAAAGAATAAGGAGGACAAAAATAATAATCAACAATATGATAAACCACAGAATCAACCTGTTGATGACAAATAAAAGTGAAAACCTTGTTATCCTTGTCTTGTCTTTGGTGAGGATCATTATACGAAAGATTTTCTACGACGTGTTGAGGTTACTAAGTTCCTGCAAGGGACCAGGACACCTCCTACACCTGTTGTTTTGTCACAACCTTTTCCTTCTCAACAATAGGCCCAATTGGTCATTCATGACCAACCTTCCCCCTCTACCACATATTATTTACTTATGTGTACTGGTGACTCTAAGAAGAATGAAGTTGCAGTTGCTACTCAAGCCAAATATTATCCACCTTCTAAAGATAAATTTGATGATCCACCACCTCCATTAGTTCAACCTCCTCCATAAACTTCACCTCCCAACAATCCTCTTCATCTTGAATGACCTAGTCTAGATACATTTCCGCGTCCCCCTCCTAAGGGAGTTGTTCCTAAGTCGTCGTTTAATCCTCACTCACGTGCTGCTCAAAACTACATTATTGTAGAAGATCTTGCGCAGACACCTTTTGCGATGTCGGCTCTCGAAGTTCTTCAAAGTTTTCCTACGCAACAGAAGGCACTGTTAAAGGCTATTGGTGGAATTGATCCTATCGATATGAACTTTATAATATTTGACTTGGAATATCATATTCCAGGGCTTCCTCCTCAATTAGCATTTCAGATACAAGTTATTGTGGAGAATAAGAGTATTTGTCGAACCATTATTGATGAAGGAGCCTTGACTTGCATCATGTTCGTCACTTGTTGGAAATGCATTGACTCTCCTACCCTTACTGAGTCACACAAGAAATTGAAAGCATTTAATGGTACAAGATTTAAACCTTATGGTGTTCTTCCTTCATTTTCTATTACGTTAGAAGGTAAAGTAGTTATTGTTGAGGTTGAGGTCTTTGATGCACCTCTCGATTACAACCTTTTACTTGGTCGTAGTTGGATTGATTCCATGCATGCGGTTGTTTCTACTCTTTTCCGTGTGATACGTTTCCCTCACCAAGGAAAATTTGTTACTGTCGATCAACTTTCCTTCTTTAATTCTGATTCTCGTACTAGTAACGTGTCTTTCATCGTGAAAACACCTCCTGGTTATGAGAATTTCAGTGTGGGTCTTTTAAAATATTCATCATTATTGGGTATGCTCCCCATTCCACCACCCGATATTCATACTCATTTTGTAGCCTCAATTAACATGATATCAACCACTGTTGGTGAAATACCTAAGTATTATGACCCTTGGATAGTACCTAACTCTGACGACTGTCTTCGTTACAGTGACAAAATTCCTTTAAGTCCAGTAGAATTGGCTTATCAAGCTATTCAATCGGTTACTCCCTCTCCTCATTCTCTCTTAGATACATCTCTGAATCTGTTTCAAGAAGTATTTCACACAGATGAAATTATTATGACAATCATGTCTATGGAAGATACCCCATGGGATGATGGGCATCATCGTTCTATTCTCTTCCCAGAACCCGAGACCATAGAGAGTTATCAATGAATTTCAAATATGTCTACTGTCATTACTATTTCCCTTATTCTTGAACCAATACACGATGTTTTGTATGAAGGGAACTTGGTTAACATTTCACCTACCATCCCTTTAGATATTTTGATTAAACTCGGAGTCATGGAAAATGTTCACATCGGTGCCTCATGTTTTGCTTATGAGGTCCAAATTTATAAATCTCTTTCCAAGAATTTTGTGACGTTTTCGCCTGGAGTTACAAAGAGATGCCTAGAATTGATCCAGATATTGTTGTACATGAGATTAAGACTTACCCGGATGCTAAACCCATTCGAAAAAGACTTCATCCAGTACATTCACATAAAGTTGCTTCTATTAAACTCGAAGTTGAAAAAATTCTTAAAGTTGGTTTTGTCTATCCTGTGGCTTTGACTGATTGGGTGTCTAATCTTGTTCTGATTACGAAGAAACAAGGAATGATCCTTGTTTGTGTAGATTATAGGGATATCAACAAGGCTTGTCCCAACGGCAATTATCCAACCCCTTTCATTGACTAGATCATTGATGACTGTGTCGAGAGTGAAATCTTCTCTTTGATGGATGGTTTCTCCGACTATAATCAAATCAATATTTTACCTATGGATCAACATAAGACTACTTTTATCTGCCCTTGGGGAACCTTCGCATACCGGAAAATACCTTTTGGTCTCAAGAATGTTGGTGCGAATTTTCAACACGCTATGTCTTACGCTTTTCATGACATTAAGAACATTGTACAACCTTACTTAGATGATTTACCGGTGCATTTTCTGCATCGCCAAGATCACCCGACACATTTACGGGCCATTTTCCTACATTGTTTCTATTATCGCATACGATTGAATCCACATAAATGCATTTTTTGTGTGGAGTCTGGACGACTTATTGGTTTTATCATTTCCACATATGGGATAAGGGTGGACCCTCTGAAGGTTGAAGCTATTATCAATCTGAATCCTCCTTCTACATTGCACCAACTCCAAAGTTTGCAAGGGAAGGAAAACTTTTTACGTCAATTCATCCCCAACTATGTTGAATTAACGAAAGGTTTTACTCAAATTCTTAAAAATGGACAAGATTTTGTATGGGACGACACTGCCAACAAATCATTTGAATATTTGAAACTTGCCTTAACCCATACACCACTCTTATTTCCACCCGATTATAGTCGAGATTATTTCTTATACTTAGTTTCTTCAGATTCTACCATCGCTATGGTCTTAGTCTAAGAGGATGATTCTCATAATGAACATGTCATCTACTATTTGAGTCAGAGTCTCACGACTTCCAAAACCAAATATTTGCATGTGGAGAAACTGGCCTTGGCAATTGTTCAAGTTGTTCAACGTTTTCTTCATTATATCTTATTACGTAAAACATCGTTATTTCTGATTGAAACCCTATGCAACACATCCTTACTCGACAATTGTTGTGCGGAAAATACTCCAAATGGATAGTGATTCTCCAAGAGTTTTATTTGGAATTTGAGCATGCAAAATAAAATAAATCTTTGTTTTTTTTTTAATTGATATGTGACCTTCCCTCTATTGAGACAGAAACTGTGGCAGAGGATTCCTTTCCTGATGATTCTTTCTTTCTGATCAGTTCTAATGACATATGGTATGGAGACATTATCATTTATCTCCAAACCCAAACTTTCTATCCCGACCTTTCTAGTGTGGATCGTCGTCATATTCGGTATCAAGCCTGTCAATACATTATCCTTGGTGATACCCTTTACCGTCGTGGTATTGATTTGATATTTCGACGATGCCTAACCTATGATGAAGCTGAGAAATATTTGAATGACTGTCATTCTGGATCTTGTGACGGTCATATGTCTAGGTATGCCACTTCCCAAAAGATCTTACGAGCTGGTTACTTCTGGCCTTCATTGTTTAAGGATTGCATTACTTCCATCCAAAAATGCCACGCTTATCAAACGTATAACAATAAGATCTGATCTCATCCTGCTCCTCTTTACCCTATAGTTTATGTTTTTCCATTCGCTAAATGGGGCATTGACTTCATGAGATGTAACCGTCACTCGTCCGTGGGGCATGGATACATCATCGTAGCCATGGATTATTTCACTAAATGGGCCGAGGCGACACCTAAATATGATAACACCAGGAAAACTGTAGCGTTGTTCATATTCAATCATATCGTTACTAGATTTGGTGTGCCTCAAGCCATCGTCATTGGCCATGGTAGTCATTTTCGCAATTTCATGATGTTTGAACTTACCGAGAAGTTCGGTCTTCGACATGAAAACTCAACACCTTACTAGCCACAAGCCAATGGCCAGGTTGAATCAATTAACAAAATTCTTACTACTATGATTCGATGGATGATAGGAATTCACAATTCAAGATGGAAAATGATTATCTTCTCATCATTACGGGCCTATCGAACATCTGTTAAATCTGCCACATGGTTCACACCTTTCCAGTTAGTATATGGTATTGAAGATATTAACTGATTGAATGTGAAATTCCGTCTTTGAAACTAGTTGTCGATCTTCTCCCTAACACCTCGGGTTAAGAGGAACGTCTCTTGTATTTGATGCAATTAGATGAGACTCGTCGTGACGCTTCCTTAGTCATTGAAACTCATAAGAAACGTGTCAAATATCAATATGACAAGCATGTCAAACCACATGTTTTTTTTAGGGTGATTTGGTTCTTCTTTACGAACATGATCGTGACTTATTAGGGGCCGGTAAATTCGAGCCCATGTGGCGTGGCCCTTATATTGTGAAATGAGTGTTGGAGAAAGGGGCTTATGAGCTGGTAGATTATGATGGAATTCATTTGAGTGAACCCAAAAATGGGCTTTACTTGAAGAAGTACTATGCTTAAACTATTTTTGCATGAGTGTTGTGTATTTTTAGTGTACTATACTCTAGTGTGTTTTTTTCATTTTTTCTTGCCTTTTAGCTACTTACCTTGCATTGTTCTTGGTTTCCATATGTCGGTGTCTTCACTACCCTATATCGGCTTTGTTGATGGTGCTAATCGCAGTACTCAAAACCTAGCATCTGATGCATGGGAAATCTATGCACCTACAAATGAGTTGATCAGTCTACACAGTGTTTGCCTTGGTCGTGCAACTAATAATATCACAAAATACAATGCATTTATTGAATTATTAACTGACTCCATTTCATTTGGCATCTGTCATCTTATTGTACAACTTGATTCACAGTTAGCAGTGCTAGATTTAAGTAACATTTATTCCATCTAAAGTCCTACATTGTTACGGGTATATCTAATAATTTGCCTCTTGGAAAGTTATTTTGATTATATCGAGTATCAACATATTCCTAGATGTCTAAACACATTGACAGATGCATTGGCTAATTATGTGTTAGAAATACATTTGAGACATTTATAAATCCAAACACACATTTTAAAAAGACAAGTAAGTCGATAGGAACTTTATATTAATAACGATAAAAGTCACAAAAAGTGTTTGTCCAAGGACCAAAATATCAAAAAGTGAAGCTCATGGATTCATATACAAAAACATCAAGGATGTTGCTCATTGTAACAAACAACTACTCATGCCACTCTATGGAGCAGTCGACCAATAGATGCAGATACGCCAATTGTATGGAATTGATAGTGCCGAGGAAGTTCGTCCACCATGGCATCCGAGATATTCATGGTTAATCCCTCTAGGTTCTGCTCAATCACCTCGATATCCATGGAAGCCACTCCTTCTACAACACCTCTCTCTCCTCGTCTCTGAATGGGAGATGATCTCAGAGGACGATAAGGTGCCACATCTGCATTATTGAGAGCACTTGATTTAGTCTTGCATAAATGACAAAATAACATTTTGTATAATTAAAATATCAAAAAAATCATCTAATGAAAATTTTCCTTCTTACCTATGTCTCCCCATTGATATCCCTCAGGAAGAGATAAGTTAGGATCCCCATGGAATTCTGTCCCAACGTACGCATAATCCTCCATCATGATTAGTTGATTTCTCATCCATTGGAAGAAAACATCGTCATACTTGACGATAGGCACACCATCATGACGAGCCATCAATTCCACCCATATTTTCATCTATGGATATTGTGGATATGCCCCACTCCACCTATAGACGTAAGACGGGGACCCTCTTCAATAAGAAGGACACCAAAATGGACCTGTAGCCAAATTGTTTCAACTGACCATTTTGACACATTGCCAATTTATTTTTCATGTTCTTCAAGACACCCTCACACCAATTGAATACCTTGGGCTCCATGCACTCTATGGCATACTAAAAATGGCTTTGAAAATCCATGTGGGGAGCTACACTTCCTTCCATCCGGGTAATGGTATAGAGGATGGTCCGAAATGGTAAATCCTGAACAACTCTAATAGCCACCTTGACACTATGTTTTTTCTTACATGGCATGCAATGGTGTGCAACATAGTAATCCATGGGTTCTCCCCCACCCCTGCTTCCTGAGAGTGATACCTGAGAGCCTCAACGAGATAAACCCACCAGAAATTAAATGTCATTTATATCCAATGTGAGTGTATGCACACCCACGTGAAAGGCTTGTTCGTTCACATCCCACATGTGGACTAGATACTCTAGCAATCTCAGTCGGGCTTTCATGCCCTGAATTTTGAAGAACTTGAGTAATCCACATTGCCTAAGTGCCATAATTGTGTGGGTCTTTCTCAGAAAAATAGCTTTCTTCCTCATGCTCTCGTTCTCTCCACTCGAGCATTTTGACTGAGGAAAACCTTCCAAGTAACATTAAAAGAGGATTGGAATCATAAAAAAAAAAATCTTGGAAGTTTTCCTAACTCATTTTATATTTTCAAAAGTTGAGTTGCGGTCGTCATGGGGATTTGCTTTCATGCAGAGAAACACCATCGCACTCTGTCTTTGAGCCCCCTACAGTGATTTCAGATTGTTGCAGTTCACAATACTGTGGGCCTGCAACAATCAGAAAGTGTAGGTACCCCCAAAAAATCAACTCAAACTCAACAATAAACCAATAAAAATAAATTTTAAACCATGAAAAGATAAAGAGGCAGAATATTATCTTTTTGATGGAAGCAGTTTGTGAGATGATCCACCAAGCGCTCTGGAATCGACAGTTGAAAATTGGGAGAAAAAGAGGGTTTTGGGGAACTATTTGGATGAAATTGCAAAATGAAATGGTAAAAGGGTTGTTTTGGCCTATTTTATTGCTTTTTACCATATTTTATAGAAAAATTAAATTATTTTTTATATTTTACCCATGCCCTAAAGTTTAACCAACTTTGCAAAGTGTTTTCTATTACAAATTTAAAGATCTAAGGATGATACGTTTGACAGGGGTTCACCATTTTTTATTGTTTTTGTGTGTTTTTCTTATGTGTAGATGTTTTTTAGGGTTTTTTAGGAAAAAATCTGAGCACAGTCTTAATTCTTTCTCATGCTCGTGAAACCATGAGAATGCAATCGAGTAATCTTTTGTCGTTTTTTCGAACTCACATTGGTAATATGAAAAATGAATCCTATGGAGTATCCTTTAAGCTCTTTTAAATCTCCCTAAACATGAAAACATACCCGAGCAACCTTGTTCTTTTCATACTCATAAAAGTATTTGAAGAAAACGTCTGATGAGCGGTAGATTATCTCTTTTTCGGTATCATTAGACTAACCTACGAGAAAGGACCTTATGGAGTTCTCTTTAAGTTTTTTTCAGACTCTCTAAACATGAAAAACCCCTGAGTTTTCTTTCTTTGGACTCATTAAACAAACATCGAAATGCCCATATGGGATTGAACCACTCCTTATTAGGGTTTTTTAAACATACTGTGAGGGAATCGTCTGAAGGATGAGCTTACAGTTCAAGCATATGTTATCCTCTTCAAGCTTGTGTAAAAATAAAGAGGTACTCGCTAGAAATGGTGGGGGAAAATTGGGAAAGAAATGTGTCTTTGTATTTGTGTTAGTGGCAATAAAATCGCTCTTGAACATGACACCCCCCTTCATCACTGTATCCGGGTTGGGAAATCCATTTTTCTCTCATTTGACCATCCACAAGTTCATATGTTGGGTCCTCCTTTGAGTCAATGCTACCAAGACAATTGTCTTGTCGTTCATATGTTCAAGAGAAGTCCAACTTAAACTAGCCTTCTATCAAGTCGACCATCTGCAATTATAAATTTTCTACCATGTCGTCCTTCCCTGAGTCAGTTCTGAATCACTTCATACTTCGATGTGCTCCTTGTTTTTGACACACACACTCTACAAAGTATTTCAGTTGTCACAGGTTCCAGCTTCATACTTTGGGGGGCATTCTGTTACACATTATTTTGGTCACCCCGGTGATCAATTGACGACATGTGCTTAACTCACTTCCATGTTCCCTGAAAATATTAAAAGAGACTTTCTCCAAGATAAAAGTGGTTTGCTTTTCCTCCCTCAAAAACTATGACAAGGAAGATCGTCGCACCCTACTCTATTCTTGGGGTGAGACGATGCTTGATCATTGCACTCTGCACCAAATATGGACTGTGGCATCGTCGCAGGTTGCCTATGCATAGGGTGCGATGGTGCTTGAGCAAGGGAAAAGTCAAAACTCATGAATGTTCTAGAAGGGAATCTTCTAGAAGATGAGGTGGCCTCAGTTTGGATCTTACTCGCTTCTCTAATTTAGTGGGATCATCCTAATATCCTCATCCATCCCTCTTTCACCCTATATAAAGAGGGATCTCTCATGGAAAAGGATAAGGTTTTCATATGCATGAAGAGTTTTTCTATAGATTATACTTGATATTTATTTTCTTTAGCTCTCTAAGTCAGATGGTGGATCTTCTTCATCAAAGGAATTGGAGCAAAGCTGTGTGTGTGTTGGGGCAAAGAACCATTGAAAGGGATCTTGCAACATCAAGGCATAGTTTGTATTCTCCACTTTCCATTTTAATATAATGCAACAATACATTTCTTCCCTATAAATGTGTCTTAGCTTTTATTGTATAAATCCTTGATCTTATACATAGAATTCATTGGAATATATATATCTTTGTTCTCTCTCTCTTGTTGGTTTGTGCTTCTTAAGTAGGTTCACCATCCCGCAAATCCAAAGATGGAGCGATAAGGACGAGACTAGTGAGTATCAAGCATCATTTAAAAGGTATGTCACTCATTCCTCTCTGAACTAGTTTATATGACAATGAAGTCTAAGGAAATGTTTGTATTCTATCTTGTTTTGTTCTAGCTTCCTCTGGAAGTTAGGGAGATTAGTTTGTGTCCGCACTTACCGATTTGTCTGATAACACTAACCAAAACTAGTAAAACTAAACCAGAAATGGTTGTCGAGGCAGAATGGGAATGGGTTCCCTATTCCAAATGGTGAGAGGTGTAATTGGTACTTCTTGCCAGGGGTAACCCCTAATGTTGAAAAATGGATATTTCTGACCCATCAATAAGATTACAATAAATGGATACACTTATATTCATCATAAATATTAATATCAACAGAAAATAATTGACTTACCATAGTATTGAATGAATTTAGATGCTCTATCACCGAGTCTCCAGATTTCATCCTCATGTTGTATAGCTTCTTCCATGGGAACAGTTTGTTTACCAGGGGCATTAAATGATACAAATCCCCTAACTTATCTTATAATTCCTTGGTTTTAGCTTCCCATGACACATTCAGTATTACTAAATCTAAGAAACCCAACCGGATTGTTCTCTTCTCCTTTTGATCCAACTTTACCTAATATTATGTTGAAATTATTGTAGGTGTAGTACCTGGATCCACAATGATCCACTGATCCTTTTCCACCAATAGTTATTCTATCTTGAGCTTCCACAACCCAAAACGTTTCCCATTAAATTTCTAGATCTCTATGTTTGAATTGCTCACCATTTCTTTTCACCACTAGAATTGATATCACTGAGCTCCCACTATAACAAGTTTTATCATAGACTTGATCCAAACCCTTAGCCACAAAGGTGCCCCCCTAAAGCTAATAACCGCTCTGATACCAAATGTAGATTTTAACCTTGTACAATTAATTATTACAAATGGATTATTAATAAAAACATAAAAGATACAATGGCACACACATTACACAGATATTATTTCAAATATTTTAGTATATTATGATCACATCTCATATCTCGTACTACCAAGTTCGGTGAATATTTTATTAAATTTTGAATAACTAGCATCAATGTTTTATTCTTTGATTATTAGTGAACTCACATGTTGGCACTCCATTTTTTTGCAAGACACATATACATAGTGGTTTCCCCAGAAGGTAATGAATGGGGCACTAACTATTGATTGGCACATTTCTTAGAGGGAAAGCAGACCCTCATGATCTCAGTAACATACTCCGAAGGAATTGAATTTTTGATTGGGTCGATGTTTATTAAAGGAGAATATGTGACATAAGATGAAATAATATGGAAGAAAGGTGGTTATGTATTTCAATTTTATAGACCAGGTGAAGTTTTATACCACTTTACAAACTTGGTTGTTGGTACAAGCCTCCAACTACAAATAATTCCAAGTAATAACTCATCAAAGGTACGATAATTCTTTCCTTACTCTAAGCATGAGAAGTTAATGGAGACGATCAATATTAGAAGTGATCATGATGGTCTACTTGAATGACCATAGGTATGTAGACCACCCAATGATTGTTGAAAATGTGGGATTTCTCTTGCCTTTCCATGTCGGGCCTCTCCTTACCTTGTATTTCCTTTCCTTTCCATGTCTTACCTTGTCATTTCTTGCCATGCCTTTCCTTACCCTGCCTTTCCTAGACCTATAA